>AP025074.1:3311209-3391710 GCA_036186865.1 Eustoma russellianum | reverse complement strand
TCCCCCTTTTTGAAAGCATCAAAAAAAAATAAGCAACAATACTTCATTAAATTCAAAGACACATTCAAGTTTTTACAACCAAAACGCTAAGCTAGAACTAGAAGCAAGCTAAAATACATCACTCTAGTCTTCATCGGAAGAAAACGTGATTCCAGGAATACACGCTTTCATTTTTGCCTTGAACTTGGCAAATCTTGATTCATGCATAGATACTTTGCCTTTTAGCTCGCCAACCTCCTGTTGGAGACTGATAACTTGAGCTTGAAGCTCCGGGACATTTGAGCTCAGGTGACTTGGTTCTGCATGAGTCTCTGGTTCAGGAATAGGTGCCTCATGCGGAAAGTCTTCCTCTTCTTCCCTTGCCTCTTCCTCCTGTTCTCTTCTCATTGCTTCTTTTCTAGATTTTAGTATTTGTTGAATATTGACTTTATCGTAGAAGTCTTTGTGCGTAATACTGTCAATATCTGTGTCATCAACCTGAATACCCGACTTCACAAGCATCCGATAAATAAGGTTACTATAGGGTAAGGCCTTGTTTTGTTTGGTTGCTGCTTCGACAACATTTGTCATGAAAAGCTCCCCAAAGTTAACCTTCTCCTGGTTAGCTATTCGGTATGCTATGTAGAAGTCAAGGTTACTTGGCAGTTTTGCAGATTTACCATTGATACAGAATGTAACAATGGCCAGAAGAGTGCGGTAGACTAAAGGCATATCATTTGTGTTTTTACTAGGATGGAAGCCTAGAAAAGTCTTAACTTCATCTTCAGATACTTTCCATTTGGCTGCATCCCATTTCCACGCATCAAACTCAAAATACCCTTCGTTGGGTACACCAATCAGGTCACAAATTTTTTCAACTTTCCATTTGATATGGTGTCCATCAATAACAGAGTGTAGAGCTAAGGGAAGGTTATTTATGTATTCAATCCACAAATTTGCATAAAATAGTCGAGTATACCTAGTGGACATTTTTGACATCTCATGCTCATTCCATATACTCCTCCACTCTTGAACATCTAACCACTCAATGATTGGGCTCAGTTCGTTATTGCTTAGAATATCATTTATTCTAAGCAACTTGAGTGGGATGGTTGCTCTTTCATCATCGTCCCATTTATCATATAAAATTTGTGAATGTCTAGTTATATACCTTATTTGCCCCGGGGGCAAAGGTTCCGTCAAGGCATCCTTGGCATCTTTGGCTTTGATCCAAGGAAAGTTGGAGAGAGTTAGCCCACTTCTAATCCCGGCAAGGACACGCCCTTGACTCATGTCCATAGATTGCTTCATCCTAGGTTGAGAAGATTGTCCTTGAGAGGAGCTTGATCCTTCTCCTCCACCTCTAGAAGATCTTGGCCTCTTGGTTGTGTTTTTACTCCTTGAAGACATTTTAAAGATTTTAGGGCTTGAAAGATGAGAAATCTTGGATGAGATGGATGAATTCAAGAGATGAACTCAAGAATCAAGAGCAGAGATGAGTTAACTCTTGATTTGGAGATGAAATTTGAGAGAGAAGTGGTTTTGGAAAGAGGGCCGCCTGATTTGGTAGGGTTTCTGCCGAAGTTTTTGAGTGAAAAATGAGGAAGGGTCGCGTTTTGCAGAGATTTTATAGTTGCAGAATTCGATGACGTCGATCGATCGACGTCTGAGTTCGACGTACGTCGATCGATCGATGTCAGAGATCGACGTACGTCGATCTCTTGTTTTGATACGTCGATCGTTCGACGTGTCCCTGATTTTGAAATTTTCAGTTTTCATCTCTTTAGCTTATGTTTATCATTCCTAGCCTCGTTCTAATTGATTCGAATGTCTCAGTGGGAAGGGATTTGGTAAAGATGTCCGCCAGTTGGTCATTTGTTGGAACAAACTCAATGCATATCAATCCTTTTTGAATGCAATCTCTTATGAAGTGATGTCTCACTTCAATGTGTTTTGTTCTACTATGATGAACCGGGTTTTGTGCTATACTTATGGCTGAGGTATTGTCACATAGGATGGGAACTTTATCAAACTTAACATTGTAATCATTCAATGTGTTTGTCATCCAAAGTAGTTGTGCACAACATGAAGCGGCCGATATATATTCGGATTCCGCCGTTGATAGTGATACACTATTTTGTTTCTTAGAGAACCAAGAAACTAAGCAATCTCCAAGGAATTGACATGTCCCGGAGGTGCTTTTCCTATCAACAAGATTTCCAGCATAGTCGGAGTCACTATATCCTCTTAGATCAAAACAACCATTTTTGGGATAAAACAATCCGAAGTTCAAAGTTCCTTTTAAATACCGAAAGATACGTTTAATGGCAACTAAATGCGATTCCTTAGGCATACTTTGAAATCTAGCACATAAGCACACAGCATGCAAAATATCCGGCCTACTAGCAGTCAAATAAAGTAAACTACCAATCATACCCCTATATTTTGTTACCTCAACCGGCTTTCCTTTTTCGTCTTTGTCAAGCTTTGTACTTGTGCTCATCGGAGTACTCACACTTCTTCCATCCTCGAATTTGTACTTCTTGAGCAAATCCTTCGTATACTTTGTTTGAGATATGTACACTCCATCTTGAGTTTGCTTGATTTGTAGACCAAGAAAGTAGTTGAGTTCACCCATCATGCTCATTTCAAATTCTCCTTCCATCAATTTAGCAAAATGCTTACAAAGAGAATCATTAGTAGCACCAAATATGATATCATCCACATAAATTTGAACAAGCAATTGATGGTTTCCTTGTTCTTTAATAAAAAGAGTAGTGTCGACTTTTCCTCTTGAAAACTCGTTTTCAAGTAGGAAGTTACTTAATCTATCATACCAAGCCCTAGGAGCTTGTTTAAGTCCATAAAGTGCCTTTTTGAGTCTAAAAACATGATTTGGATAATCATGATTTTCAAACCCTGGAGGTTGAGCTACATAGACCTCTTCTTGAATTATTCCATTTAAGAATGCGGATTTCACATCCATTTGGTATAGTTTGAAATCCTTATAGCATGCATATGCTAATAACATCCTAATAGCTTCTAACCTAGCCACGGGGGCAAAAGTCTCATCGTAGTCTATGCCTTCCTCTTGCCTATAGCCTTGGGCTACTAACCTAGCCTTGTTTCTAGTGATGTTTCCTTTATCATCCATTTTGTTTCTAAATACCCATTTAGTGCCAATTACGGGATGATCACTCGGTTTAGCAACTAATTCCCACACATCACTTCTCTCAAATTGATTTAATTCTTCTTGCATAGCTAATACCCAATCTTCATCATTTATTGCTTCTTTTATATTTTTAGGCTCAACTTGTGAAATGAAGGCATTTTCATTGAATTTTCTTCTTGTCATTACACCTTGGCTAGTTTCACCTAGTATCAACTCTTTAGGGTGATCTTTCCTATATTTATATGAATCCGGCAAATTTGAGGTATCCCCTCCTACTTCTTCATCTTCAATCTTAAGTGGATCAATCCTAAGGTCGATGACAATATTACCTTTTGGATCCTCAAATTTGTCTATGTGACTTACTTCGATTATTTCATCTTCATCGTCATCATTATTATTGTTTGACTTATCATCAATGAATTCACTAAACTTGACATGAATGGATTCTTCGACTTTCATACTTCTCTTATTATATACTCTAAATGCCTTGCTATTTTGAGCATAACCCATAAAGATTCCTTCATCCGCTTTGAAATCGAGTTTGTCCAAGTTGTCTTTGGTGTTAAGTATAAAACACTTACAACCAAAAACCTTGAAATAACCAATATTTGGTATTCTACCTTTCCAAAGCTCATAAGGAGTCTTTTTGAGAAATGGTCTCAAATAAACTCTATTGATCACATGACAAGCGGTATTTACCGCTTCGGCCCAGAAATATTTGGGTAGCTCAAATTCGTTTAGCATGGCTCTACTCATTTCTTGAAGTGTCCTATTTTTCCTTTCCGCAACACCATTTTGTTGAGGAGTTCTTGGAGCTGAAAAATTGTGTCCATACCCTTTGGATACACAAAATTCTTGAAACTCTCCATCAAACTCACCACCTCTATCACTTCTAATTTCCTTAATTGTGTCTTCTCTTTGATTTTCTAATCTCTTACAAAGCTTTATAAATTCTTGACAAGCATCATTCTTTTTAGCTAAGAACATTACCCAAGTGTACCTAGAGTAGTCATCTACCACCACAAAGGTGTAATGTTTTCCACTTAGACTTGCTGTACCAATATCCCCATACAAATCCATATGAAGCAATTGTAGAGGTTTGGTGGTGGAGATTTCACTTTTGGACTTGAAACTTGTTTTAACAAGCTTTGCCTTTTGACAAGTGTCGCATAAGCCTTGATTTTCGAAATTCAATTTTGGAAGACCTTGGACTTTTTCATTTTTGCAAATCTCTTTGAAATTCTTGAAACTAATGTGTCCAAGTCGTCTATGCCATAGTTGAGTCAAATCGTTTTTGGCAACTAGGCAAGAAACATTTTGTGATATCAAATCATGTGTGCTAAATTTGTAAACATCATTTTTACGAATAGCTTCGAAAACAATCTTATCGTTCTTTTTCACAACACATTTTCTTTTCACAAACTTAATTTGAAAATTTGCATCACATAGTTGGCTAACACTTATCAAATTATACTTAAGCCCTTCTACATATAGTACATTATTAATAGTAAAGGAAGAATTACCAATTTCTCCATGTCCAAGGATTTTGGCTCTCCCATTTCCAAAATGCACCGTTCCACCATCTTGGAGCTTGAGCTTGGTGAACAACGTCTTGTCTCCGGTCATGTGGGTTGAACATCCGCTGTCCATAAGCCATTTGGTTCCTTCTTCTTTGGCTACTCCATTTATCTTGAGAGCCTACAAAACCAAAAGATGTATGCATTGGTACCCTTTGATGGTTGGGTCCTTTAGGGTTAGTTTTTCGACCCTTAGGCTTCCAAACATATGTGCTCTCAAATCTAGCTCTACATGCTTTCTTTACATGTCCTAGTTTGTTGCAATAAAAACAAGTGGGTACATGCTTTGGTTTAGAAGATGATGAATTTTGTTGTGTTTTTCTATTGTTTGCCTTTTTCTTTAAGGACTTAGGTTTAATAGAAGAAGATGATGAGTTAAATCCTAAACCGGATTTATCATTTCCAATCCTTTGATTTCCAAGTAGTATGTCTAAGTTGTTTTTACCATTTGTTAGTCTTTGTAAGTCTAACTTTAGTTTCTCACATTCTTTTCTAATTTCTTCATTTTCAAGAGCTACGGTTTTATGCATGGTAAGTATGATATCATGCTCTTGAAACATCAAAATATTTTTGTCATGCAAGCTCTTATTTTCTAAAATGCATTTCTTGAATTCTTTCTTTAAATGCTTATATTTCAAATTTAATTTCTCAAAGTCATCTTGCAAATCTCCTATTTCATCATGCAAATTTGAAGGGTTAGAATTTACCTCAAGGTCATCTTCTATCGCCATAAGACAAGTATGTTGAACCTTTGGATTTTCAACCATTGCCACAAGTCCAACACCTTGATCTTCACTCTCTTCTCCTTCCGATTCCGAAAGGAGATCATCCCACGTGGTTACCTCCGCATTGAGGGCTTTCTTCTTTTGAGGAAAGACCTTCTTCTCTTGCTTTTGCGGCTCTTTTACGTGGCAATCGGCAATGAAGTGACCGGGTCGACCACATCTATAGCAATTTTCACTTGCTTCTTTTTCTTTAGATGGTTTCTTGAAAAACTTTCTTGCTTGAGCTTTGTTTCTAGTTGCCATTCTTCTAAATTTTCTTACAAGAAGGGCAACTTCCTCATCCGAATCATCGGACTCTACCACCAATCCCTTGTGTGATGTTTGTGTAGGCTTGATGGGATTCATCCTATTTTGTTCATCAATAAGAATCTCATGAGTAAGAAGATTACCGGATAACTCATCAAGAGTAAGAGTCTTGAGATTCTTTGATTCAGTGATGGCGGTGACTTTGGGTGTCCATTCTCTTGGCAAAGAGTTGAGGAGTTTTGAGACAAGGTCTTCGTTTGAGATTTTCTTGTCAACCATGGAGAGTTGATTCACTATTCGTGTGAATCGATCGATTGTCTCCTCAATCTTCTCACCACTCTTCATTCCGAACATCTCATACTCCTTCATGAGCATGAGTCTTTTGGCCATTCTTACTTGCTCAGTTCCTTCATGTATCATTTCAAGCCTTTTCCATGCCTCATGGGCTGTTTCAAGACCTTGGAGTCTAATGAGCTCAGTGGTGGTAAGAGCACTTGAGAGAATGTCAAAAGCTTTGCCATTGATGGCGAACTTTATCTTCTCTTCGTCGGTGTAGTCATCCTCATCTTTAAACATTGATTCTCCTTTTGAGTTGGTAATCATTGGAACTTCAATTCCTTTGACAACAGCTCTCCATATATCAAATCCACAGCCTTTCAAATGATTGATCATTCGAAATTTCCATAAAGAGTAGTTTTGGGCATCAAACATAGGAGCTTTAGTGTTTGATCCGGAAAATAGTGCAGTAGGCTTGGAAGATGAAGAGGTTGAGGTTGAGGTTGTCATTGCCATGATCTTTAACCTTGCTACTTGCAAAGATAGGCCAAGCAATCAAGGTTAGGCTCTGATACCAATTGTAAGGTCCGTAATACACTCTAGAGGGGGGGTGAATAGAGTGTATGGCTCTTTTGCGGAATTTTCTTGTTTTTCTCAACTCAAAAAGATATTCAAAATCAGAGCAAGAATTGGAGATGAGAGACAATGAAAGAGTACACCGGATATAGAGTGGTTCGAATCGTAAATGATTCTACTCCACTACCACTTTGTTTCCAAAGTGGATTTTCAACAACTACTCTTCTTATTATGAACAATAAGAACAACCACAGCAACACTTACACTAACACTTTAGTGTAAGAAACAACAACAGCAACTTCTTGCACAACACACTTGTGCAACTACAACAACTACAGCTCGTAGCAAGAACAATTTCTTGCTTCCTCACAACTTCAACAAAAGTTCTCTCAAGAACTTCTCACAGTGGGTTGAAGAGATATAGTAAGGTTCACACTTTCTCACAAGTCTAAGCACAAGCTAGAGATCAAATAATTATAGTTCCTCTTGTGCTTGACTCTCTTTCTCTCAATATACAACAATGAAGATCAAAGAAAGCTAGACAAGCTTTGAACAAATTTACAAGTATGAGAGAAAAGTACAACAATGTAAAATGAAGCTAGATGATGTTGAAAGTGTGTAATTGCTTCATCCAAGCCTTCTACATTTATAGAAGAAGTTCACCACGTTTTTGAGGCCTTCCACCAAGTCTTCATCTTCAAAAATGTCAAAATAGTGCCCAAATAGTCTTTAGCCACCCTATGGAGTGATTTGATCTTGGATAGCCACCCTAGAGAATCTTAGACATGTTTAAAATAGTCAAGGAAGCATGTAGTATGTTAGGTTAAAGTCCACAAGAATTTTGAGCAAGATTGGAGAGAGAAAATATCATAGATCTCCCTTGGATTTTGTTCCAACGTTTGAAAATTTTTGAACTCTGGAGACGTCGATCGATCTACGTGCCAGAGCTGAGAGATCGACGTCTCTCAGAATGACGTCGATCGATCGACGTCTGCCTGGCTGAGAGATCGACGTCTCTCAGAATGACGTCGATCGATCGACGTCTTTAGGCTGAGAGATCGACGTCTCTCAGATGTACGTCGATCGATCGACGTACTCTTAGCTGAGAGATCGACGTCTCTCAGATGTATGTCGATCGATCGACATACCTTAAGCTGAGAGATCGACGTCTCTCAGTTATACGTCGATCGATCCACGTCTCTTGGCTGAGAGTATGACGTGGATCTGAAAGCTCAAACGTTTACCAAGCTTCACACGAAACGAACCATGTGCCTCCTGAGGGCCTGATATATACTTCAACCGATCCATGAGAAATTTACGTCTCGCACATGTTTTTCTCAATTTGCTTCAATCTTAAGGTGTGAAAAAAAACATCTTTTTTATATCATCAAAACATTTTATAATCTAACAGGTAATTGATATGTGTAAATATAGTATGACTTTGGGGCTGTATTGGACATGTGGTGCACAAACTTTTTGAGTATTTGGAGTTTATATTGGCTGGCCATCTTTGTATGATAAGTATGTGACATGTCGGTGACTGTTCGGTAGTTGTGGCAATTTTCGGTATATAAACTTGTGACATATCGGTATAATTTTGGTAACTTGATGACATGTAAAGTATGACTTGTAACCTGTATATACTAAAAAAATATGATGTATATATGGTAGCTTGATGTTGACGTACGTTTATAATGTGTCGGTGAAATGTCGGAATAGAAATATATAGCTCGTCGTTATAAAAAATATGTATATCTATAACATATATATATATGGCGTGGTGTGGAGAGGAACTTTCCATTCCAAATTTGTTACCAAATAGGCATCTTCAAATATATCTCTTTAACGTACTTTTTAAATGAACTAGTTTAGTTCATCTCCTTAAGAACTTCATTAAATGAACTTGTTTAGTTCATTTAACATGACACTTGAAAATAGTATAAACATAGCAAATGTTTGCCATATGATGTAAACATTAACGCTTCATGGTACGTTAGTACGACAATAACATATAAAGCATATTTATCATGTACGCATGTCATGTAACGCTTAAATCATGCATTTCGAAAACACGTAATATTTAAATCATGTATTTTCAAATCACTCGAACCCCGGTTTCTCAATAATCTTCCCCTTTTGATGATTTGAAAAATAACTTCTGTTCATGATTTGAATGTGTCATAATCGCTCCCTCTACAATCATGCATTTATAGATTTTTAAATTCAAAATTTAAATTTCGTTTCGTGCTCCCCCTAATTTTGCTTCGTGCTCCCCTTTAAATCAATCTCTCTCCCCCCTTAAATCATGCTTTTCCCCCCTTTTATTTTGCAAATCACATCAAAAGAAAATGCGATTAGAAGCAATATCAAGAAATAGCAATTTATAGCATATCAACAGAAATCATGCCTAACTGAGATCGTAGATTTTCATACTTGACTCGATTAAGGGATTTTATGAATATGTCGGCTACTTGTTCTATAGAGATAATTGATTTTTCGTCATGCATAGCATTAATCCAAGAATAATAATTCAAAGAATCATGCACGTTCTTTGGTTCTATTTCAAAAATCATAGCATGAAATTGATTAATTTTTAAGTTTTCATGCGGTTCTAAGTGTTCATGCATTTCTAGTGTATCATGCTCATCATGTACGCTATTTTCTTCTCTGTCATAAATTCTCATTTGGTTCGCCTTACTTTTGGGGTCCTTAAGGGTTAGTAATTTAACCCTTTGTAAGAGTACCTTTTGGTACCCAAACTTGAGTGGCCTTTCTTGGTCTTATAAAAGGTGAGAAGAAATATGAAGAAGCAATATCATATATGTTAGGATCATTTCAATTTGGCCTATGGCCGAATCTATCATTGTGAACATAAAATGGTTTTCGGTTTTGATATGCATTTCTGTTTGTATGCATGGTGCGTGATCTAGATGAATTGGTATGGTATGAATGTCACATATACATCAAAGGCTTTCTTTCATATCTATATTGTTTATGATTATACTTTGCATGTGATGAAAAAGAAGGAGTGCGATGAGGTATAATAGGTAAAACATGCGGTTGCTTAGATGAAGATAGAACAAAATTTGTAGACTTGTTTGTACCTGATTATCTTCAATATACCCTAATCCGATTTTGTCATTTTCATGCTTTTGAGAAGAAATAAGACGATCTAACATGCAAGTTCCTGTATCGAATTGTTTTACCATATTTTATAGGTCTGCGTTTCTTGATCTCAAATCTAAGGTCTTAGCTTTTATTAAAGTACTTTCGGATGTCAAAGATGCAATTTAAGATTTTAATGATTTAATCATGCTAGACGACTCCTTTTTTTGAATCGTTTAATTGAGATACAAGATTTGTGTTAGAAGATTCTAACAATTTCTTGTCTTCAATTAGACGTTTCTTTACTTATGAAAGAGTCTTAGAAAACTTATGCAACTCAAGATATTGACTAAACAAATCAGCATAAGAAGATCCAGAATCAGAATTAGAAATTACCTCACTGGATGCTTTGGATGCAAAGCATACTTGAGCTGTTTTCTCTTCTGTTTCTTCACTTTCAGAATCGGATGAGTCACTCCATGTAGATGCTTTGAGGGCTCTTCTTTTACTCCTTTACTTAGGTTCTTAGACGGATCCAGTTTTTGTCCATTCCTTGTCACGGTTTTTGTTTATTGTTTTGTCCTTGTTCATGCAGTCATAAGAAATATGTCCAAGTCTTCCACAATTGTAACATTTAATATCTTTATCATTATTCTTATTCCTGTGGTTCTTAGATGAAGTAGGCTTAGGTTTTCTTTTAAAAGACTTTTTCATGATCTTTCTTAATCCTTTAGCCATCTCGATTAAATCTTCATTATCAGAATCCGCGTCACTATCATTTACGCGATCAGAAGAGGTAGAGACGTATTCATTTGATTTAAACACTATAGTCTTACCTTGTTTAGAAGTTGATTCTGAATTCCTTAGCGTGAGTTTGTTTTTGTAGTGAAAAATAAAATATAATAATGAAAAATAGAATTCAAACACGATGTCAATAAAATTTTGGTAGAATTTAATTTTTATTTAGGATGGATAAGGACATCGACATTATATTTCTGGGTTAGAAACACTTGGAAAATAGCCGAACGTTAAGTTCACGAATATAGCGATACTCGATGGGACTAGATAACAATGTTTCGAACATACGATAGGATTTAAATAAATTAGGACATAGCAACTTAAGTCGGTAGACATAAATTAAACCAAATAAAAATACTTAGCACAATAATTTTCACCACTTAAACAAATAAAAAATACCCCAACAAAATACCAAGTGGACGAAATTGTATTGAAACTAAATGATGGCATTTTCTCCTATTCTATCCACCATAAAAGCTCATTTGACCGCCCCTACATACAAGTGGAAGAAATGTTTTCTTCCATTTTGTATTCCACTACCCAACAAAATCTTACACACTTTTACTCCAATTATCATATTTTTTCCCATTTTATCCTATGTGGCACAAAAGACAAACTTTTTCCCCTTCCTAAAACCCTAGGCTGGCCACTAGCAAGGAAGGACAAAACAATTGCTATTTCTTCCTTCTTACACAACCCTTACCTTTCATTATCACCTTAAGTCTACACTACCCACTTTCCCCAAGAAATTTTCTCTCCCCTCACCATCTCCTTCATTTCGACTGAACTTGACAAAAAGAGAGCCAAAATTGTTTTTTACACTCCATCACCTTACATTTTCAACCTATGCAATCATTTCAACATTTCACATCCTTCCAAAACATCATAATCAAATTCACCCACTTCACTTCTTCCTCATCTTTCAACCGTCGCCCTTCTCACTTCACCAATAGCAAGTTCATCTTCATATATCTCTCTTCTCTTCTTCAAACAAACTAACCTCCAATTTTTTTCTCCTTCCTAGCCGAGAACAAAGAGCAAAGGAGAAGAATTTATCTTCTATTCACACTCCAACACAAGTCATATATCATTCAAAGACCATCTCCTTCTTCTCCAAAATAAACAAAGTCCTTCAACCCCTCTTTCTTCCTATTGGCTGTGGGTTCACAAAGGTAAGAAGGGAGGATTTTTTTCATTTCATCTCATCTACACACACCCAAAAACTAGGCTCCAACATCTCTTTCATTGAAGAAATTAGCAAAGAAGATTGTAGAACAAAAACAAACCCAATAAAGAACACGATAAGGACTTTTGTTCAAGTTAAGTTCTTCCATTATTCTTCATAAATTGCTCACTAACCTCCTTATTTTACTCCAAAACTATGGTTTTAAGGAAGAAAGTAGGTATTTTGCTTCCAAACAATTGAAGAACAACACATTAAAGTGTAAGAAAAGTGGTAAAGGCAAGTATTCTGCCTAGATCCTACATGGATTTTCAAAAGATTAAGCATACATGTTTATATTAAAGTTGGATCATTCATGTATTATGTTCAAGATTTGATAACAAGGATATGGAAAAACATGATTTCAAGTGATGTGTATATGTGGTATACCGACATATATACACATAGTTAATAATAAGGTGATAGGTTTTTAAATAAAGAAGCTACAACTTATGAACATATTTATGTATAATGTACAAAATATCATTATATATATATGTGTGTATATATATAACACAATGTCAAAGATATATTGTAAATAAAAATGAATGTAAAAGAATATAGTTAAGTATATCTATATATAAAAAGCGGCCAAAAAAGACTTTTTATAAGAAAAATGGTGTTATTTTGTGTTATGGACATATATATGTATTTTGGATAGAAAAAGATATATGTAGATATTATATATGTATGTATGTCCCAGCCATAAGGCCTTTGAGATGTTTAAAATGGTATTAATATATGTTATGGATATATAAATGTATAATATATATGATAAGATATGAAAATAAGTTATTTACATATTATAAATACATATATGTATATACTAGGAAAATACATATAAGTGGACATATATATGTGTGGCACGGCCATGAAGCTTTTTTATGTTAAAAATGACTTTAATATAATTTATATACACATATATGTATGATATATATGTTAAGTTATGAAATGAATAAGTTATGTATAGTATTTAATATGTCATAAATTGTATGCACACTTAAACATTTCGGCCATGACATTTAAGGTTAAAATGGATTTAATATACTTTATGTACACACATATGCATAATGTATATGTCAAGATATGAAAATGACTAAATTATGTATTTCATGAAATATGTCATAAAAAGGTGTGTATATATATATATTGATACATGTTCGGCCATTGGACCTTTTATGATAAAGTGACTTTACTATATTTTATGCATGTGTATATATGTATAATAGATAAGTTAAGATACGAAAAAGAATGATTTTGTATATTTTAAGTACACATGTATGAAGTATGATCAAGTATATATATTATTATACAATTATATATATACGGTTATGCGGATTATATTTTTGGGGATAAAGGGTTTTATTACATGTTAGGTATATTTAGATGTATTATGTACCCTAAGACATGAAATATGACTAAATTATGTCTTATATGTAATAAGTATGAAAATATATTTCCAAGTATAAAGATATGTAATAAATGGCCATAAAGGCCTTTTTATGAGGAACATAGCTTTAGTAAGTGAAATGAACACCCATATGTATATTTTATGAAAGTATACATATGTATATACATAAATACATATACATGGCTACCAAGAATTTATGACATAAATGATCTTATTTCATGTTATGTACATTCATATGTATAATAGATGATAAGACGCAAATTATGAAATTCCTAGAAGATATGTTAAAGTAATTATGAATTATATGTCCTAAACACCTAAGTTATGAATACATGCGTAGATTAGATGTTAAGAAAGTATGTTCCGTGGAAAATTATATGTAGAAGGTAAATAAGTAAGTGATGTTGATGATATGTTTTAGTAGGACCAAAACACCCTCATATGATCACCGAGTTTCATATTGCATGAAATAAAAGTTTGAAAAGTTATTTTCATCGCATTACATGTTTTAAAAGTCATATGCATGCGAATAATAAACGCAAGATGATTGATTACATTGGCACATGATATGTTATGTTATGTTCATGACTATGATTATGTTATGTTCCCCAGCGTGATGTCAGTACCGGGGTGGTAGGTGTCAGGGGTATATGATTACGTTTATGGCCGAGTGTAACACCGGGTCTGGGACACGTGATCTCTGTCATACCGCATCACTGCTAGCACATGTACATATATTTAAAATGTGTTATGTCATACATGTACTATATGGAGAATCAATCGGTTCGTCGTGCATTATTATTCCTAGGAAATACTATAGCCATCATGAAATGTTATGTTTTCGGATTTTGAAATGAAAAGTCATGTTATGATTTATGAAATGCCAAGTTATGTATGTTTATGGAAGAAGCCATGATATGTTTACGAAACTTTATGTTTCTGTCTCATGTCAAAAGATGTTTATGAAAATTTATGTTTTATGCATCATGTCATGATCACGTTACCTTAAGGTCATGATTAAGAATTTTTTAAGTCTATGTATCATTACAATGGTTAATGTAGTGATTATGCGGGAAAGGATAGTATATGTAAGATGTGAGAGAGTATTATTAGTTATGAATTAGAAGCTAAGTATGGACACTATGTGATGTTACAGATCAAGTAGAACAAGATGTTGCTATGTTATGTTGATTAATGCTTCTTGTCTTACATACTCTAAGTTTATATATATATGATGATACTTTACTTGTTAAAATAGAGACATGCTTATTATATTCGTTATTCACTGTTATTATGTTTTTGTCACCCCGTCTTCCCATGTATGATGCACATGTTGTATCCAGCAGGACTACTTGCTGGACGATTATGTTTTATCGCTCATACCTGCCTTATGACTTGATAAATGACAAGTAGCACTATACAGGCTTGTTGAGGATAGGCTAGATAGACCACTGATAGCGACGAAGCGCACCAAGAGATTAATTTTGAGGACATTAGGCCTTGGTTCATGATGTATTTCAGAAGATTTCAGTATTCTGTATATTATGACTTGTACCGATTATGATGTAACATATTGCATGTCGATTATGATTGTTTATATTATGTTGCTTCTGCTTATCGATTCATTATTCATGTCGACATGCACATGTATGTATCGACGTCTTGCAATTCTCGTAGCAGAGCACGGCGAGTGCACTGGACCGGAACCCTAGTTTCGGACGAGGCGCTACAATTTTCATATATCTTTAAAGATCCGATCAATTCTTCCATTTTTATTGACTTTGTTTCCTTACTTTCTTCAATTGTAACTCTCTGATCTCATTTGGATGGGAGGCTTCTCAATACTTTTTGTACTTTTTCCCGTGAAGAGAAAACCTTGCCAAGAGACTCAAGAGAATTGTATATGTTAGTCAATCTCAAATCCTTATCAACAATAGATCCATCTGGCAATAATTTACAGGATTCAAGAGTAGACATAAGCATATTGATCTTGGACTTTTTTACTTGACTAGTTCTTTCATGCTTCATTTTTATACACCTCCACATCTCTTGTGTACTAGAACAATTAGACACGTAACTGGATTCACTTTCACTCAACCCATTTAAGAAAAGTTGCATGTCTTTAGCATTCATACTTAATTTCTTTTCGTCATCACTAGTATATTCTTTCTTCGGTTTTATGGCTTCTAAAGTAACACCATCAACCGTGGATATCTTAGATGGAACAAATGGACCATCTTTTATAATATACCATAGATCTATATCAATAGCCACAAGAAAGAGTTTCGTGCGAATTTTCCATTGAATAAATGACTCACTAATAAAAAGGAGAGGCATTTGGCTTGACATACCTTCTTGCTCGGTTTTATGACTATTCTATACCATCTCACAAAGATTGTTTTATCTTCTTGTAGTAAGTGAACCTGTCTCTGGTACCACCTGTAG
Source organism: Eustoma russellianum (assembly GCA_036186865.1). Classification (NCBI taxonomy): domain Eukaryota; kingdom Viridiplantae; phylum Streptophyta; class Magnoliopsida; order Gentianales; family Gentianaceae; genus Eustoma; species Eustoma russellianum. The sequence continues at coordinate 3,376,118 of AP025074.1, read as the reverse complement.
GACCTGTATAGCACCATTAGAAGGGGAGGGGGTTGAATAATGAGTGCAGAAAAAAATTTAAAACTTTTAGATACAAATTACTCACTTCTGAAAACAGATTCTGTTTTCACATCTTGTTTTTGATTAACTGAATGATCAGGTTATAGACCTCCAAAAATCGTGAAATTTGGTGATAGTGTACTCTCAGATGTTATCTATATGTCATAAACATTTCAGATTAAAATTCAAAGTTCAAGGCCTTGAAAAAATGTTTTTACTTGGACTCTGTCAATCTGCCAGAAATTGTTCCTTAAAATGAAAAATTAATTCCTATTTAATGACAACTTTAAATGATCTAAACATTTTATGGAATGACCCTTAAGATGTATACTTTAAAGGTTTGAAATTGTTTTTCAAAATTCCTTTGGCAAGTATATCAACCACGTTGATGCTCTCAGCCTTTGCAGATTTAAAAATCAGATTGCACTAGTCTCAGAACTATGAACGTTTGGATGACTTATACTTATCCGAATTCAATGAATCTTGTCTCAAATGAAACCTAAGACCTTTGTCTATGTTTCTGCAAAGTTTGGTTATTTTTGAAAAATGTTCTATTTTTTATGTGGCTATGAAAATGATGCAAAAACAGGAACTGAAAGTAAAAATGCAAAAGTAAGAACACCAAATTTTTATACTGGTTTGGTCAAAAGGACCTACTCCAATCTTCGAGGATACCTTCCTCGGTATTCAATGATCACCAAAAACACCTTAAGCTAAGGTGGGTGGATTTATACACCAACCCCTTTAATATCTATCCTTCTTACAATGAACAACACAAACAACCAACAAAAATACCACCACCTCACTATTTTGTACAATAATGGAATGTGTATGGGTGGTAACAACAAAGCCTATACACATTATGGAATGTAATTATAATGATTTAAGGCTATGTGAAAGATAAGAAGATAGGAGAAGAAGAGAAGTCTTGCTTTGCATCTTGCTTGGTTATGAGAAATGAGTCTTGCATTATTTGGTTATCCTCCTCCCTTTTATAGATGTATGGCATGCCCCCTTGACTGATTTCTTCCTTAAAGAATGTCTTAAGTACCCTTGGAAGATGCCTCGTATAGTTTTATGACATACCTTTGCTTACTTGACAAAATGTGATTGGACAAATGATGTGTCTTCGCCTTGTTGTCACTATATGATAGGGTCTTCATTTTTCCACCTTGGCACAAATAATATGACCTGAAATTTAATCATAAAAATTAAGGTAAATAAAATGGTACCATTTATTATGGATAAACTTATCTGAAATTCGTTGTCTAAGGAGATTTATTGCTTTGTTATACCATATTTTGGTATAAATAATACTGATCATTGTTGAAGCTCTAAAGTAAATAAAATAGTGACTTTTATTATGTTGAAAGATCATCTAAAATGCGGTAGCCGTGGGTAATCATTGTTTTGTTATAGATGTGCTTCTGTCTCTGACACCGTATTTCTTAGGAAAAGTATATTAATCGTTATTGGAGTTTTAAGGTAAATAAAATGGTAATCTTTATTATGGTGAAAGAGCATCAAAAGTTTGATGATTGCGTGGATTCATTGTTTTGTTATAGACATGTATGTGTGATTGTCACTGTATTTCTATGGATACTACATTGATAGTTGAGTTTTAATGTAAATAAAATGGTGAGTTTTATTATAGTGAAAAATCATTTGAAATACGGTGATCGTAGGGATTCATTGTTTTACTATAGACGTGTTTGTGATCCTAACACGAAGAGAAACTATATTGGTCTGTTGTTGGAGCTCTAAGGTAGATAAAATGGTTGCTTTTACCATGCTGAAAGATCATCCAAAATACGATGATTGTGGCGATTCATTGTTTCATTATAGTTTCTGTATCATTTTTGCAGTTCTAAACTAAAAAAATGGTGACCAAACTAAGAAAAAATAAGATAAATTCCATTAAAATTAACTAAAAAAAGATTTATTGTACTGATAATAGAAATGAAATAACTTGTAGTAGTGATCAGGTTCCATGATTCATAAAAATATTCAAGTTTTTTTCCATGCGAACCTTCTTCAGATAATCCCTCTTCTTTTTATTAGAGCGTGATCAACCTATTCCCATCTTCGAGGAAAGGAACGACTAGTTTGTCTGATGGCCTAGAACGGTATCGGTGGTGGAGTTATTTGAAGCTCCTAATCGCCCTCTTAGGGTTGGAGTAATGAGTTTAGTGGATGGACTGGACAAACCAAGACAAGTATTTGTTGATAGACTTCTTGTATTCGATGTACTAGCTAGGGTCTTGATGGTTGAGTTCTTTCACCATGGCTTGCATGAAACACTTGAAATTGTCATAGTTCTAGGGTTATCCAAACATTTTCTGGCATAGTTCTAGGTTTATCCAAATATTTTCTTGAAGTCGGAAACATAAGACACATTATTATTATTTTTGGATGGAAAGGTTTATGATTGAAAACATACAAGACTTTATATATTTTTAGTTGACAGATGTTCAAAGGTCGTGTCATTGATTAGTATATTGAAAAGGAAGATTATACAGGTGCAGAACTCAAGAGTTGCTTGGTGGACGAGGGTTGGACACAGAATTACGGTGATTGCTTGGACACTAATGTCATTTAGCAGTCAATCGTAGCGGGAGCGAAAGGGCCAAATTCAAGAAAATTCTCAAGAAAATCTCAAATTGAAAAGAACGGGCCAAATCCTAGTCGCATAGCGAAAGAGCCAGACCCAAAAAATCCCACATTAAAAAGATGGGTTGAAATTTGAATAAATTCCACACTAGAGAGAAGGAAGATGGTTGCATGATATCATAAAAAAAATCCCACATTGAAACAAAGGGCCCAATCTGAGAAAATCGCACATTGAAGAGATGAAAAATGATACTATGATATATAAGTATGGTTCAATTACTAAAATGATTAATCATTTTCAGCCAATTGTAGTAGTAATCTAAAACCCTTAGTAATTGCAATTGATCAGTTTAATAAATGATTGTATATTATATAAACTGTGTTACGCTCCGGATTCTACGTTACTTCATAACGCTTTAAATACTATATTTTATTAACGTTAGCATATGCTTGTGTGCTAAGTTCCTCCGTACATCGACAAACTAGCGAATTCGATAACAAAAGTTTCAGAACATACAGTGAAATTTAAACAAAATTAGTCGGTGACAACTTAAGATACTAGGCTAAATTAGATTCAATAAAAATACATGGCACAAGAGTTTTTCACTAATTAAACAAAAATAAAAATAAAATAAGACATGACAAATGTCTTGGAAAAGAAGAAAAGAAAAATGAAGATATATATATTTGTGTGTGTGTATATACACACACATGCATATATAGGCTGCCAAAGTAGTAGAAAAGGAAGAAAATTTGTGGTTAGATTAATACCCCAGCAAAATACCAATTGCAGAAAATTGTGTAGAAACAAAATGATGGATTTTGTACTATTCTTCTCACTCAAAACCCCCCATGGCCGCCCCTTCCACACAAATAGAAAGAAAAGTTTTCTTCTCTTTTGTCTTCAACTACACAACAAAATCTTACACAGTTTTTCACCAATCATCACACTTTCTCCCACTTTCTTACACAATCAACAAGACAAGCCACCTTTTTCTCTCCCTACACACTTAGGCCAGCCAGCTCTCCCCTTCCAAGAAGAAAAATTTTCTTTTCTTCCACTCATTACATGCCATCATTAGGCCTAAATCTTAATGCCACCAAATGCCATCATGAAAGGAAAAAATATTTCCTCCCAAAAACGAAACCCCAATAGCGTCCCACCTCTTGAAAAAGGGAGAAACCTCTTTCTCTTCCCTCATTTTACACTTAAACATTTCTCCATCTTCAACCCAACACTTTCTCTCCCCTCTCCAAAATAAACAAAATCTTCCAACCCCTCTTCCCTCCACCCTTGGCCGAGAACAAAAACAATGCGGAAAAAATTTATTCATTTCATCCTGCATAAGCACATCCAAGACAAAGTTCAAACACCCTCCTTCATCCAAGTAGTGACCAAGGAAAATTGTAGAGCCACGAACAAAGGAAGAACAAGGTAAGAACTTTATGTAAAATAAGTTAAGTTCTTCCATCTATCTACTTCCATAAGTTGCTCACTGACTCTCCCATTTTTGACTCTAAAATTGTGGCTACCAAGGAGGAAGGAGAAAGATTTTTTTCCAAGCTAAGTGAAACAATATTCACTTTAGGTAAGAAATAAGTGAAAAGGCAAGTATTTTTCCTATATCCTTCATGGATGTTGAAAGGATAAGTATATATGTTCATATAAAAGTTGGATCATTCATAAAGTATGTTCAAGGTTTTAGTAGCAAGAATATGTAAAATATATGTTTTATGTGATCTAAAAATTGTCATATATGTACACATAAAATCGGCCAACACTAAGGGTTTTAGATTACTATTTATAAATGAAATGAAATGCAATGAAAATTCTTATGTGATGTATGTAAAAAATAAAGAAAGAAAATTAAGTCATATGATATGTTAAGAAAAGTGCACTAAGAAACCATCTAAAGAAAAGGAAGCAAGTGAAAATTGCTATAGATGTGGTCGACCCGGTCACTTTATTGCCGATTGCCACGTGAAAGAGTCGCAAAAGCAAGAGAAGAAGGTTTTTTCTCAAAAGAAGAAAGCCCTCAATGCGGAGGTAACTACGTGGGATGATCTTCTTTCGGAATCGGAAGGAGAAGAGAGTGAAGATCAAGGTGTTGGACTTGTGGCAATGGTTGACAATCCAAAGTTTCAACATACTTGTCTTATGGCGATTGAAGATGACCTTGAGGTAAATTCTAACCCTTCAAATTTGCATGATGAAATAGGAGATTTGCAAGATGACTTTGAGAAATTAAATTTGAAATATAAGCATTTAAAGAAAGAATTCAAGAAATGCATTTTAGAAAATAAGAGCTTGCATGACAAAAATATTTTGATGTTTCAAGAACATGATATCATACTTACCATGCATAAAACCGTAGCTCTTGAAAATGAAGAAATTAGAAAAGAATGTGAGAAACTAAAGTTAGACTTACAAAGACTACCAAATGGTAAAAACAACTTAGACATACTACTTGGAAATCAAAGGATTGGAAATGATAAATCCGGTTTAGGATTTAACTCATCATCTTCTTCTATTAAATCAAAGTCCTTAAAGAAAAAGGAAAACAATAGAAAAACACAACAAAATTCATCATCTTCTAAACCAAAGCATGTACCCACTTGTTTTTATTGCAACAAACTAGGACATGTAAAGAAAGCATGTAGAGCTAGATTTGCAAGCACATACGTTTGGAAGCCTAAGGGTCGACAAACTAACCTTAAATGACCCAACCATCAAAGGGTACCAATGCATACATCTTTTGGTTTTGTAGGCACTCAAGATAAATGGAGCAGCCAAAGAAGAAGGAACCAAATGGCTTATGGACAGCGGATGTTCAACGCACATGACCGGAGACAAAACGTTGTTCACCAAGCTCAAGCTCCAAGATGGTGGAACGGTGCATTTTGGCAATGGGAAAGCCAAAATCCTTGGACATGGAGAAATTGGTAATTCTTCCTTTACTATTAATAATGTACTATATGTAGAAGGGCTTAAGTATAATTTGATAAGTGTTAGCCAACTATGTGATGCTAATTTTCAAATTGAGTTTGTGAAAAGAAAATGTGTTGTGAAAAAGAACGATAAGATTGTTTTCGAAGCTATTCGTAAAAATGATGTTTACAAATTTAGCACACATGATTTGATATCACAAAATATTTCTTGCCTAGTTGCCAAAAATGATTTGACTCAACTATGGCATAGACGACTTGGACACATTAGTTTTAAGAATTTCAAAGAGATTTGCAAAAATGAAAAAGTCCAAGGTCTTCCAAAATTAAATTTCGAAAACCATGGCTTATGTGACACTTGTCAAAAAGCAAAACTTGTTAAAACAAGTTTGAAGCCCAAAAGTGAAATCTCCACCACCAAACCTCTACAATTGCTTCATATGGATTTGTATGGGGATATTGGTACAGCAAGTCTAAGTGGAAAACATTACACCTTTGTGGTGGTAGATGACTACTCTAGGTACACTTGGGTAATGTTCTTAGCTAAAAAGAATGATGCATGTCAAGAATTTATAAAGCTTTGTAAGAGATTAGAAAATCAAAGAGAAGACACAATTAAGGAAATTAGAAGTGATAGAGGTGGTGAGTTTGATGGAGAATTTCAAAAATTTTGTGTATCCAAGGGGTATGGACACAATTTCTCAGCTCCAAGAACTCCTCAACAAAATGGTGTTGCGGAAAGGAAGAATAGAACACTTCAAGAAATGAGTAGAGCCATGCTAAACGAATTTGAGTTACCCAAATATTTTTGGGCCGAAGCGGTAAATACCGCTTGTCATGTGATCAATAGAGTTTATTTGAGACCATTTCTCAAAAAGACTCCTTATGAGCTTTAGAAAGGTAGAGTACCAAATATTGGTTATTTCAAGGTTTTTGGTTGTAAGTGCTTTATACTTAACACCAAAGATAATCTGGATAAACTCGATTTCAAAGCGGATGAAGGAATCTTTATGGGTTATGCTCAAAATAGCAAGGCATTTAGAGTATATAATAAAAGAAGCATGAAAGTTGAAGAATCAATTCATGTAAAATTCAGTGAACTCAATGAGGACAAATCATTAATGATGACGATGACGATGATGAAATAATTGAAGTAAGCCATATAGAAAAATTTGAGAATCCAAAAGGGAATATTGTTATTGACCTTAGGATTGATCCACTTGAACCTAAGGTTGAAAATGAAGAAGTAGGAGGAGATACCTCAAATTTACCGGATTCATAAAAGTATAGGAAAGATCACCCTAAAGAGTTGATATTAGGTGAAACTAGCCAAGGCATAATGACAAGGAGAAAATTTAATGAAAATGCCTTCATTTCACAAGTTGAGCCTAAAAACATAAAGGAGGCAATAAATGATGAAGATTGGGTATTGGCTATGCAAGAAGAATTAAATCAATTTGAAAGAAGTGATGTTTGGGAATTAGTTACTAAACCTAGTGATCATCCCGTAATTGGCACTAAGTGGGTATTTAGAAATAAAATGGATGATAAAGGAAACATCACTAGAAACAAAGCTAGATTAGTAGCCCAAGGCTATAGGCAAGAGGAAGGCATAGACTATGATGAAACTTTTGCCCCCGTAGCTAGGTTAGAAGCTATTAGGATGCTATTAGCATATGCATGCTATAAGGATTTCAAACTATATCAAATGGATGTGAAATCTGCATTCTTGAATGGAATAATTCAAGAAGAGGTCTATGTAGCTCAACCACCGGGGTTTGAAAATCATGATTATCCAAATCATGTTTTTAGACTCAAAAAGGCCCTTTATGGACTTAAACAAGCTCCTAGGGCTTGGTATGACAGATTAAGTAACTTCCTACTTGAAAATGAGTTTTCAAGAGGAAAAGTCGGCACTACTCTTTTTGTTAAAGAACAAGGAAACCATCAATTGCTTGTTCAAATTTATGTGGATGATATCATATTTGGTGCTACTAATGATTCTCTTTGTAAGCATTTTGCAAAATTGATGGAGGGAGAATTTGAGATGAGCATGATGGGTGAACTCAACTACTTTCTTGGTCTACAAATCAAGCAAACTCAAGATGGAGTATACATATCTCAAACAAAGTACACAAAGGATTTGCTCAAGAAGTACAAATTCGAGGATGGAAGGAGTGTAAGTACTCCGATGAGCACAAGACAAAGCTTGACAAAGACGAGAAAGGAAAGCAGGTTGAGGTAACAAAATATAGGGGTATGATTGGTAGTTTACTTTATTTGACCGCTAGTAGGCCGGATATTTTGCATGCTGTGTGCTTATGTGCTAGATTTCAAAGTATGCCTAAGGAATCACATTTAGTTGCCATTAAACGTATCTTTAGGTATTTGAAAGGAACTTTGAACTTCGGATTGTTTTATCCTAAAAATGGTTGCTTTGATCTAAGAGGATATAGTGACTCCGACTACGCCGGAAATCTTGTTGATAGGAAAAGCACCTCCGGGACATGTCAATTCCTTGGAGATTGCTTAGTTTCTTGGTTTTCCAAGAAACAAAATAGTGTGTCACTTTCCACGGCGGAATCCGAATATGTATCGGCCGCTTCGTGTTGTGCACAACCACTTTGGATGATCAACACCTTGAACGATTATAATGTTAAGTTTGAAAAAGTTCCCATTCTATGTGATAATACCTCAGCCATAAGTATAGCACAAAACCCGGTTCATCATAGTAGAACAAAACACATTGAAGTGAGGCATCACTTCATAAGAGATTGCATTCAAAAAGGATTGATATGCGTTGAGTTTGTTCCAACAAATGATCAACTGGCGGATATTTTTACCAAATCCCTTCCCACCGAGACGTTCAAATCAATTAGAACTAGATTGGGAATGATAAACATTGGTTAAAAGGTTAAAAATGTTAAAATTTCAGATTTCTGCATACATAGATCGATCTATGTAGAAATTCCAGAGAATGATGTCTATAAAGACATCGATCGATCGATGTACAGGACATCGATCGATCGTCTATTAAAACTGCAAACACGCCTCATTCTTTCATTTCAATACTTCGAACCCTAACCCCTCTCCTGCGAAAAACATAACCTTCGATCCCCAAATTGCAAAAATCTTCCTCAAGCCTCATTTTTCTCTTCAATAGTGTCTAAATCCACACTTATTCCTCAAAATCCATCACCACATTCAAAGAATTCTTGCCCTAACTCTCACAAATGGCACCAAGAACCAAAAATCATCCCAAGAGGAAGAGGACATCTCAAGGAGAAAATCAACCACATGTTCCAACTGGCTCAAGGACAGCAGGATTGCGGAAGCAACCAGAGCCATCTCAAGAACATCTAGTCCGTGAGGTAAGAGAAAGTCTTCACATTCGAAATTTTCCCTGGCTTAAAACTGGAGAATATGAGAATGCATTGGCTACACCTCTAGGATCAGGTATATACACTCATTTATCTCAGAGAGCCCAATTATTATTCACAGAATGGGAAAATAGCAATAGGTCTACTATTCCATCGAAACTGCTCAAAATTGAGGACATTTTGAGCAATGCAGAATTGAGACCTATCATTGATTTGTTGTATGCTCAAAACTGGATGTTTTTATGGGATTCATCTGAGATGGGATCAATGTCTACTCGTTATACCCGGTTGTTCTATGCCAACTTCTGGATTGACTATCTAAATGGAAATCCATTTTCTCTGAATTCAGTTATTGATGGTCAAGTGGTCTCTTTTCACACTGCACAAATTAATGCTATTCTTGGTTCACCAAATGAGGGATTCAAGGATTTCGATCCTTGGAAGTGGGATTTTAACAAATACCAAGTGACTGAAAATGAAGTCAAAACCTTTCTTGGCTTTCACCCGACAAAGAACACAAATGATATGCCTTTGATTTATAGAGTTTTGCTTGCGATAGTTACGTTTTGTGTAAATGGAAAATCAGCCAAACTTCCCAGCAACCTAGACTTCTACATCACATACCGCATAGCCAGGCGAGAGCAAGTAAATTTTGGAGAAGCATTCTTTGAAAACGTGTTGGAGGCGGTTACCAAGAAATCGAAGGCACTTCCTTACAGTAATCTGATATATAGATTATTGAGAAATTCAAATCTAGTACTGGATGTTGAATACGAAGAGGCTATTACGAATAAGGATTATTACACGAAGTCCAACATCCAGCAAATTCTCAAGTCAAGAAAGGAAGCGCAACGACGGGGTGGTGCTCAGGATCCGGAGGAAGATGAGGCTGAGAATGAGCCGGAAATACCACCACACCCCACTGAGCCAACCGTTGAACCCCAACCAAATCCTCCAAGTCCTACATCTAGAATTGACAAAAGAAAGGCTCCTATGGAAGAAGATAGTGGTTCTGAACTTCCATTTGATGCAGAGGCTGAGATAAATGACTTACATCGTTATCTCGATCAATGGGGGGGAAGACTTAACAAAAGAGGCGGTGCGTATAGATGATTTGGAGAAAGGCCATACAACGTTCCAGAACCGCTTAAAATCGCTGGAAACAAAAGTGGACACTGAAGTCAAGACACTTCAAACTGAGCTGAACGTGCAAAGGACCAAGTATCAGAAGTTGAAAACCAAGCTCAAAGCCGCTCTCTCCGGACTATGTTTCTCCTCCAATGAGGAGTAGTTCTTGATGATTCACCATTCCCTCGTCCTTATGCTAGTTTTAGCAAGTTTGAGTTTACATCTGTATCTCAAAACTTGATATTTTCTTCCTGATCTTTATATTTTCGTGTTGGTATTTTTTGACGCTTTCAAAAAGGGGGAGAAGTTTTTGGTATAATTGGCATGCATGTTTTGGTATCATCATGGCATTGTTAGCATGTTTTGGTATCGTTGGCATGATAACGTAAGCATGAATCGTTTTGTCTTAGCTTGATATAGCCTTGACTGCTAGTTGATGATATGTTTTGGCATGATAACGTAAGCATGAATCGTTTTGTCTTAGCTTGATATAGCCTTGACTGCTAGTTGATGATATGTTTTAGCATGATGAATTGTTGGGAAGCATAATTGGATATTAACATGGCTTGTGTTGGTATATTTGGTTGGACATGTTAACATGATTTGGATAGGTATGGGTATTCAAAATGGCTAAACTTAAACTGGTCGTCTCTTTCATCACATAATTTTGCTTGAGAAGTTGAATTTGGTATACCATAACATAAAGTCTCTTGATATGCTTTACATATTGAAATGATGAAGATACAAAATTTGATGCATAATTTGAGGGGGAGCATGTTGGGTAGATTGATAAGAGAGCATGAACTAAGGGGGAGTTGTAGAATATAATCATCATGTAAAAACATCTTTTGGATTGTGGTTTTGAAATCATCAAAAAGGGGGAGAATGTTAAGTTGTAAAAAGTTTTGATGATGAAAAGATGTTTTAAATGAGTTAAAATTATGCTTAATATTCGATGCAAGATGGGCAAAACACATTATGTCCAAAGATGGTTGAGATTGGAAGTCACTGGTTGACATCGATCTCTCAAACTGGGGACATCGATCGATCGATGTACTTCAGCCCCTGACATCGATCGATCGATGTCTGTCTGAGGACATCAAACCCTCAACCAGAAGGACATCGATCGATCGACGTCACTTCATCCCCTGACTTCGATCGATCGATGTTGAACTGAGTACTTCAGTCTCTAAACCAGGTGACATCGATCGATCGATGTCACTTCAGTCCCTGACATCGATCGATCGATGTCATGCAGTGCAGGATTTTTGAAAATCTTCTGAGGACATCGATCTCTCCTTTCAGGGACTTCGATCGATCGATGTCCTCCAGAATTCAAATTTTTTGAACGTTAGAATAAAATCCAAGGTTGATTTTTAAGGTTTTCTCTTTCCAATCTTCTTCAAACTACTTGTGGACTTTAATCCAACTTATTACATGCTTCCTTGACTATTGTAAACATGTCTAAGATTCTCTAGGGTGGCTATCCAAGATCAAATCACTCCACAGGGTGGCTAGAGACTATTTGGGCATTGTCTTGACATTTTTGAAGATGAAGACTTGGTGGAGAGCCTCAAAAATGTGGTGAAGTTCATCTATAAATAGAGGAGGCTTGGATGAAGCAAAAACACACTTTCAACATCATCCAGCTTCATTTTACATTGTTGTATATTTCTCTCATACTTGTAAATTGTTTAAAGCTTGTCTAGCTTTCTTTGATCTTCATTATTGTATATTGAGAGAAAAACAGTCAAGCACAAGAGGAACCATAAATATTTGATCTCTTGCTTGTGCTTAGACTTGTGAGAAAGTGTGATCCTTACCATATTTCTTCAACCCACTGTGAGAAGTTCTTGAGGGAACTTTTGTTGAAGTTGTGAGGAAGCAAGAAGTCGTTCTTGCTAAGAGCTGTAGTTGTTGTAGTTGCACAAGTGTTTTGTGCAAGAAGTTGCTGTTGTTATTGCTTACACTAAAGAGTTAGTGTAAGTATTGCTGTGGTTGTTCTTATTGTTCATAATAAGAAGAGTAGTTGTTGAAAATCCACTTTGGAAACAAAGTGGTAGTGGAGTAGAATCATTTACGATTCGAACCACTCTATATCCGGTGTACTCATTCATTATCTCTCATCTCCAATTCTTGCTCTGATTTTGAATATCCTTTGTGAGTTGAGAAAAACAAGAAAATTCCGCAAAAGAGCCATACACTCTATTCACCCCCCCTCTAGAGTGTATTTCGGACCTAACAAGTACAATGAGGATATCCTTTCACGGAATGATGAGGCCTCGCAGCCATAGGCCACAAATGTGTTGTTGCCGGGCAAACACATAGCAAGAAACCAAACGGCAGCGTCAGCGTGTGAAATATAATATACTTGCGGCATAACGAAAGAAAAGGAAGCGTACCAAGTCTGCCTGTACTGAATGAAGTACAGGCAGGTAAAAAGTTCCGTTGCCAATCCTTTGGGAAGAGCGCAGGTATGCAAATGAGGCACCGCCTCTCCAAATGGGCGTTGCAGTTGTATATTATATATATATATATATATATATATATATATATATATATATATATATATATATATATATATATATATATATAAGTGGCGTGTGATTTGAGGTGTGGAGATGAGGAGACTTTCCATTTCAAGTTTGTTGGTATATAACTCTCTCCAAATATGTCTTCATTTAATGAACTAGTAAGGTCATCTGCTTAAGCACTTCATTAAATAAACTAGTTTAGTTAATTTATCATGACACCTGAAAATAGTATAAAGACAACAAATGTTTGCCATATGATGTAATCCTTAAAGCTTCATGGCATGTTAGTACGACAACAATATATACAAGCATGTAAAGCATATTTATCACATAAGCAAGTTAAGTAAAATTTATTCATGTATTTTGTAAACACGTAACATTTAAATCATGCATTTTCAAATTACTCAAACCCCAATTTCTCAACTTCTCCTTGAGAGACTGATGTATACATAGATCAATCTATGTGAGAGATCTTTGTCCCATAATGTGTTTTTCTCATTTTAGCTCAAATTCCAAGTGTGAAATTCCTTTTTCACTTATTCAAAACATCTTTTTACATCATCAAAACATCTTATATCCCAACATAGTTTCCGTCATTGTCCGAAAATAAACTGCAATATCCTTTATCGCTTGGCTTTCCAACCGATGAAAGGTTAAACCGAAGATTGGGAATATTTTTCACATCTTTTAGAACTAGTATAGTTCCATTACTAGTTCCAACACAAATATTTCTCATTCTGACAATACTTGCTTGTCCACTATTTATCATATGTACTATATCGAAATCACCGGCCTAATAGGTTAGAAAAAGGTCATGCCAAAAGGTAGCATATGCAGAAGCACCACTATCAATCATCCAAACCATCTCGTCGCATGATATATCATTACTTTTTGCACAATCGTCACAAACAATGAGGAAATCATCAACAACGGCATTGTCATCATTATTGGTACCTTCATCTTGAAATTGTTGTTATTCTTCTCTCTTATTTCTCTTTTTGACTTTTGGCAATACTTTCGGACATGACCTTTCAAGCCACATTGGTGGCACTAAATACTAAACCATTTGTTGGAACTTCCACGAGAAGTACCACGGTTATTCGAAGTCCGACTTTGACTTCTCCCTTTTGATGCACCACATTTATTTCGATTTTGGCTTCTACCCGTTATTTTGGTAACCAACACTTCGGAATGTGGAGAGGGGCCAGGAGACTTGTGCTTCATGTCTTTACTAAGGACGACACTCTTAACCGATTCCATTCTGAGAACACCATTTGAGCAGAATTAGACAACGACATCCTAAACGTCTCCCACGAGTTCGGCAAAGTGCCAGGGAGCCATAAAGCTTGTATCTGATCATCAAAGCTAATGCCCATTGTCACCAATTGGTTGATGATCCCTTTGAATGCATTCACGTGTTTGGCCATTGATGAACCATCATAATACTTCAAGGACATCATTTGCTTGATTACAAATAGTTTATCATTCTCCGTCTACTTTGCATATAACTCTTCAAGTTCAGTCCAAAATGATCTAGCATTAACCACCGTGCTTATATGATTCAAAACATTATCATCAATGCATTGACGAATGTATCCACAAACTTGTCTATGCAACAAATTCCATTCTTCATCACTTTTTCCATCGAACTTTTCGGTGGAGAAAACTGAAACATGAAAACTTTTGACATATAGCGAATCTTCCATTTTCCTTTCCAAACATTACAGTTGGAGCCATTCAAACTTGCCATTGTAGATGTGTTCACTTCCATAGTTGCACAAAATTAAAACCAAGGCTCTGATACCACTTTGTTGTGAGGAAATCCTGATAGCACATAAGAATAAGGAATAATCTCTCCCAAAATACAGCAACTATGGAGAAATAATCAAACGAATACACAAATAAAAAACCAATATTTTTTAGCGTGGAAAAAGCTCTCAAAGTATGAGTAAAAAACTATAGGCCCATAAGACAATTAAACGATCTCCACTATAATAATTAATGGGTACAACAAGTCTTCTCTAAGCACAACTAGATAAATACATCATTATCAAGATCAAACATCCAATCTTGGAACACAACAAGATACAAGAGATGGACAAAACACAAAGTTGAAATTGTCTCGCCGAAAATAATGTATCGGGAATGCACTTATCGACTGACCTAGAAGTCTCTAAACCACATCTTCACAGTTAAAACGTACCTCTGCGTGTTGGAAACATTCAGTCAAAAGTTTGTGACGATCTAACGGTGGAAGCTCGGCCAATGCAATTTTTCCGGAAGATGGCATGGCTGCACAGCACCTAAGAGTTTCTCTTTTCTCCCTTTTCTCTCTTACATTTAATCTTTTGTCTCTTTCTTCTTCCCTTTCTTACTTCTGTATGTGTCTCAAACACCTATTATACTTCTTCTTATTCCATTTCCATGCACAAGGTCATCCTATAATCTTCTATTTTCTAAGTCTTCAATATGCTTAGGATACCAATGAGATTTCTCATCTAGGTCATCCACATGTCTGAGAGTCTTCCAATAATTTAATGAGTCATTGACTTAAGTTCCATTAGGTCGTTGGGACTTTTGGAGAATTAAAGGTTTGGGCTTTGGCCCATCGTTGGAGATTGGAAGATTTGGGCTTTGGCCCATTAATGAATGTTGCAACGTGCTTTGAGCTTAATGAGTTTCCGATAATGATAATCGAAAACTAATGAATCCTTAATTATCTACGTGACGAGTAGTTAATTTTAGGATGTGGAATCACTCAATTACGATGTTGTGTGAATGTGAAATTAATGCTCAAAGTAGATGGAAAACGTTGGGGATGGATGACGTGTCATCCTTATGGAGGAATACCACATTGGATGCGTCCATGTGGCAGAAATAGCTTCTGACGGACATCGATCGATGACTTCGATCGATCGATGTCACTTCGATCGATCGATGTCACTTCGATCGATCGATGTCATCGATCGAAGTCGGACAGAGAGCTTCAGTCGATTCTGTCTTACATCGAACGATCACTTTGATCGATCGATGTCACTTCGATCGATCGATGTATCGATCGAAGTAGGACAGAAAGGGTTCAAAGTGATTCTGAGTACATCTATCGATCACATCGATCGATCGATGTGACATCGATCGATGTCGGACAGCGTGCAGAATCTCTTCGGTTATGCAGTTTTGTTTCAAACTTGAAACAAACACTATCCTCCTACAAAAGATAAGATCAATCTGTTGTGATCTAACGGTGGCAGGGAAGGCAGCTTTGATCTAACGGCCGAGATTTAAACTGTCTTAACCGCTTAACCGAATATGGTTTCCATCTAACGCTCCAGGTTTAAACCTGCTAATCTATCTTCGATCTAAAGGCTGAGATTAAACCTTCCTAATCTAGATTGGAGGTTTTAATCTAACGGTCTAAATCAAACTTTGGTTTTGATCCAACGGTCACGGTACCTTGTTCTCCAACCGACTCCCCTATATAAAGAGGGCAAAGGGGTGCATTCATTCATAACATTTTCCAAGCTTTCATAGCATACTAAGTTCATAGCATCCGAGTCTTGCATATCCTCCGGGAGAAGTCAGGACATTCGAAGGTTCGAAGTAGTTCAAGTTCAGTAGTGCCGCTCAACTGAACAGGTACCCGTTGTATCCTGGGAGACGATTGTTCACACCGGTTGGGCACAGTATACCGGAGCAATACGTCTTAAGGACAGAGTCCTCGACTCGCCCCAGGTTTGATTTATTTTATTTTGCTGTTTCATATGCACACATTGTACGACTGCGTCTTGGTACAGGATTGATTGTTTCCAACAATCTTAAGACGTATTCCTATTCAATTAATTTCTGTACCAGTTTTAATTTACTCAAAAGCAGTTTCGTACTGATTTGCAGTCTACTTCTACTCTTTTCTTAAATCTGATTCTGTTCTGATCTATTCGTTTTGATCAACTGAACAGAAATCTGATGGAGAACGCAAGCTTAGGCTTCGTTCATGGCGCAGACATTCAGAGCTCTGCTCCAATGGCACCAACTGCTGGGGTGCCAAGATATGCTCCTCCTGCGCAGGGTCCTGCATTGGCCCAAGTGGAGAAACCGGAGAAGTTCAGTGGGAGCTTCTTCAAGCGCTGGCAGCAGAAGATGCTGTTCTTCTTGACTGCTGTGGGATTGGCAAACTTTCTGACTGAGGACCCGCCTATGGTGGATCCGTTGGAGGACCAAGCCCAGAATATGCAAAACCAACATTTTGTTGAAGGTTGGAACTTCAACAATTATGTTTGTTTGAGCCATATTCTGAGTTGTTTGGACAACTCCTTGTATGGTTTGTACTGTACGTACAAGACCGCAAAGTCTTTGTGGCAGGCTTTGGAAAAGAAATATCGTACGGAAGATGCCGGCACTAAGAAATTTATTGTCGGCAAATTCCTGGATTTCAAAATGTCTGATTCTCGCACTGTTGTTTCTCAAGTTGAGGAACTTCAGACGTTGGTTGCCGAGATGGAAGAGGAGGGCATGTTGCTCAGTGAATCTTTCGTCGTGGCAGTAGTGATTGAGAAGCTACCTCTTTCGTGGAGGGAATTCAGAAGCTATCTCAAACACAAGAGAAATGAGATGACATTGGAAGATCTAATTGTTCGACTCCGCATTGCGGAGGACAATCGTAGATCTGAAGGAGCGCCAAAATCTAGCTCTGGTCAGGCTAAGGGCCATGTTGCAGAGGCCAAGAAAAAGAAAAGCCAACTCGGGGTGAACAAGAAAGGCAAGCAGATCGCCAAGAAGTTCACCGGGAAATGTTACAACTGTGGCATTCAGGGGCATGTCAGCAATGAGTACAGAAAGCCCAAGAAGAAGCAATCCAAGGCAAAGGCGAACATAGTCGATGCATTGGATGATCTGAATCTCCATGCGGTGGTCTCAGAGTGCAATGCTGTGGGGAACGTACGCGAGTGGTGGCTTGATACTGGCGCCACTAGACATGTTTGCTCCAGCAGAGAGATGTTCACGGAGTACCAGCCCGGGAACAATGAGCAACTTTACATGGGAAACTCGGCCTCCTCGAAGATCGAAGGCGAGGGCAAAGTTGTTCTGAAGCTCACATCAGGGAAGCATCTGACTTTGCAGAATGTGCTGCACGTCCCTGATATTCGGAAGAATTTAGTATCTGGATCTCTTCTAGTCATGCATGGTTTTAGACTAGTGTTAGAGTCCAATAAAGTTATTCTTTCGAAAAATGGCATGTATTTGGGGAAGGGGTACTTGTCAAATAAGATGTTTAAATTGAATGTCATCACTATTGTACCCAAAAGGGATTTGCCCGCAGAGGCTAATAAAATTGCTTCCTCTTCTACTTACATGCTTGAGTCTTCTTGTTTATGGCATTTTCGTTTGGGACATGTTAATTACAAGTCAATACAACGTATGAGTAATCTTGACTTATTGCCCAAACTGGACTTTAATAATAAAGGAAAATGTCAAATATGTGTTGAAGCGAAGATGGCAAAGGCGCCATTTCCTTCAATAGAAAGGAACGCTGAACCTTTGGTTTTAATTCATACCGAAGTGTGTGATTTAAAATTTGTGCAAACGAGAGGTGGTAAAAAGTATTTTGTAACTTTTATCGACGATTGCACACGATATTGTTATGTATATTTGCTAAGTAGCAAAGACGAGGCCCTTGATGCTTTCAAGGATTATAAAAATGAAGTTGAGAATCAACTTAGCAAACGAATTAAAGCAATTCGTAGTGATAGAGGTGGCGAATATGATACACCGTTTAATGAATTCTGTTCCGAACATGGCATTATTCATCAAACGACTGCATCATATTCACCTCAATCGAATGGTATTGCTGAACGCAAGAACCGGACTCTTAAAGAGATGATGAATGCTATGTTGATAAGTTTGGGTTTACCTCAGAACTTGTGGGGGGAAGCAATTCTCTCAGCCAACGTCATTTTAAATAGAATTCCATCTAAGAAGATGGATGTAACCCCTTTCGAGCTTTGGAAAGGCCACAAGCCTAGTTACAAATACTTGAAAGTGTGGGGGTTGTCTGGCGAAGGTTGCTGTACCTAAGCCAAGACAGGTGAAAATTGGGTCTAAAACGGTTGATTGCATATTTATTGGTTATGCAACTAACAGTAGTGCATATCGGTTCTTGGTGCACAAGTCAGATATTCCTGACATACATAAAAACGTTGTCATGGAGTCAAGGAATGCAGTGTTCTTTGAAGATGTCTTTCTAAGGAAAAACAAAATTCAAGAAGAGACAAGATGTAGTAAGCGATTGCGTGACGCGACTCCTCAAGGAGATGAGGAGCTTCGTCAAAGCAAGCGTGCCAGAATGCCAACTTTGTTTGGATCGGATTTTCTAACCTATATGGTAGAAAATGAGCCGAGGAACTTTTCCGAGGCTATGTCAACTCCATAAGCTCCGTTCTGGAAAGAAGCAGTTGATAGTGAGATTGACTCGATTCTTCAAAATCACACTTGGGAGTTGGTTGATCTTCCACCTGGAAGTAAGCCACTTGGTTGTAAGTGGGTTTTCAAGAAGAAACTGAAAAAGGATGGGTCTATTGAAAAGTATAAAGCCAGGTTGGTAGCTAAAGGCTATCGGCAAAAGAAAGGCTTTGACTTTTTTGACACCTACTCACCAGTGACTAGGATCACTTCTATAAGGGTGCTAGTTGCAATTGCTGCAGTCTATAACTTGGAAATCCATTAGATGGATGTGAAGAATGCTTTTCTGAATGGTGAGTTGGATGAAGAAATCTATATGGAACAACCCGAAGGGTTTGTGGTTCCAGGACAAGAGTCTAAGGTTTGTAGACTCGTTAAGTCCTTGTACGGACTTAAACAAGCGCCTAAGCAGTGGCACTTGAAGTTTGATCAAGCTATGTTAGCTAATGGTTTCAAGATCAACGAGTGTGACAAGTGTGTCTACATTAAGAGCACACAGAGTGCATACGTGATAGTGTGTCTCTATGTAGATGACATGCTAATCATGGGAAGTACTCGGGACATAATCTTAAACACCAAGAAGATGTTGACGAGAAACTTCGATATGAAGGATATGGGAGTTGCTAATGTTATTCTAGGAATTAAGATTTCTAGGATGACTGAGGGACTCAGTTTGTCACAAACTCACTACATTGAATCTGTTCTGAAACGGTTCAATATGGATGATGTGAAACCGGTAAAGACCCCGCTTGACTTAAGTATACACTTAAGGAAGAATCGAGGCGAACCTATAGCTCAGTTGAAATACTCTCATGTGATCGGGAGTCTGATGTACATAACGAATTGTACGAGACCAGACTTAGCTTGTTCGGTAAACAAGTTGAGCAGGTTTACCAGTAATCCAAGTGATGATCATTGGAAAGCTCTTAACAGAGTGATGAGGTATCTGAAATACACAATGAATCTTGGATTACATTACACTAGATATCCAGCAGTATTAGAAGGATACAACGATGCGAATTGGATATCAGACAGTAAGGACTCGAAGTCCACCAGTGGATACTTGTTCACGGTTGGTGGTGCTGCTGTGTCGTGGAAATCCACGAAACAAACCTGTATAGCTCGGTCCACTATGGAAGCTGAGTTCATAGCATTGGACAAAGCTGGGGAAGAGGCTGAGTGGCTTCGGAATTTCTTGGAAGATATTCCGTGCTGGCCTAAGCCGATCGCTCCTATTAGCATACACTGTGATAGTCAGTCAGCTATAGGACGTGCTCAAAGCAGCATCTATAATGGTAAGTCACGACACCTACGTCGAAGACATAACACCATTAAACAGTTGATCTCTAATGGCGTGATTTCCATTGATTATGTGAAATCAATGGAGAATCTAGCGGATCCGCTTACAAAAGGTTTGCCTAGAGATCAGATGTCAAGACTGACAAACGGAATGGGACTGAAGCCCATAATGCATGAGTCTTTGTAATGGTAACCCAACCTTGTTGACTGGAGATCCCAGAATCTTGGTTCAATGGGACAACTAATTTATGAAGATTCAGTTAGCACTTACTCATTCCGTCTGATAAAAAGTGCTGTCTGCAGAGAATTTAGGGTAAGCTAAGGCTTTTAATGATGTCCTATATCTTGATGCGTCAAGTGGAGTATGGCAGAATGCTCTTGATGGGAATCACCTATGTAAGTGTGAAGTGGGGCCGCTTCTATGAGAAAGTCTATGAGGCAAGATTTCTCTAAAATACTTTCTGAATCCAGGTTGTTCATGGCCAAAACGAACACAACCATGAGAACCAAAAGGGTGTTAAAGGAAATATTGTGTGAGTATCATTGTCTTGGTTCACAACAAAGGCTGACTAGTTCAAGACATCAAGTCACTATTTAGCCGAGTGAATCCGATGGTACATCACTATGAAAGGTTCAAAGCTAGAAGCTACCTCTTCTGATGCAATATTTTCTTGTCTGACTTCTCCTCAGAGTCTGCATATGCATTTGCATTAATTTCCATTCATGTGGGGGATTGTTGGAGAATTAAAGGTTTGGGCTTTGGCCCATCGTTGGAGATTGGAAGATTTGGGCTTTGGCCCATTAATGAATGTTGCAACGTGCTTTGAGCTTAATGAGTTTCTGATAATGATAATCGAAAACTAATGAATCCTTAATTATCTACGTGACGAGTAGTTAATTTTAGGATGTGGAATCACTCAATTACGATGTTGTGTGAATGTGAAATTAATGCTCAAAGTAGATGGAAAACGTTGGGGATGGATGACGTGTCATCCTTATGGAGGAATACCACATTGGATGTCTCCATGTGGCAGAAATAGCTTCTGACGGACATCGATCGATGACTTCGATCGATCGATGTCACTTCGATCGATCGATGTCATCGATCGAAGTCGGACAGAGAGCTTCAGTCGATTCTGTCTTACATCGAACGATCACTTTGATCGATCGATGTCACTTCGATCGATCGATGTATCGATCGAAGTAGGACAGAAAAGGTTCGAAGTGATTCTGAGTACATCAATCGATCACATCGATCGATCGATGTCATCAATCGATGTCGGACAGCGTGCAGAATCTCTTCGGTTATGCAGTTTTGTTTCAAACTTGAAACAAACACTATCCTCCTACAAAAGATAAGATCAATCTGTTGTGATCTAACTGTGGCAGGGAAGGCAGCTTTGATCTAACGGCCGAGATTTAAACTGTCTTAACCGCTTAACCGAATATGGTTTCCATCTAACGCTCCAGGTTTAAACCTGCTAATCTATCTTCGATCTAAAGGCTGAGATTAAACCTTCCTAATCTAGATAGGAGGTTTTAATCTAACGGTCTAAATCAAACTTCGGTTTTGATCCAACGGTCACGGTACCTTGTTCTTCAACCGACTCTCCTATATAAAGAGGGCAAAGGGGTGCATTCATTCATAACATTTTCCAAGCTTTCATAGCATACTAAGTTCGTAGCATCCGAGTCTTGCATATCGTCCGGGAGAAGTCAGGACATTCGAAGGTTCGAAGTAGTTCAAGTTCAGTAGTGCCGCTCAACTGAACAGGTGCCCGTTGTATCCTGGGAGACGATTGTTCACACCGGTTGGGCACAGCATACCGGAGCAATACGTCTTAAGGACAGAGTCCTCGACTCGCCCCGGGTTTGATTTATTTTATTTTGCTGTTTCATATGCACACATTGTACGACTGCGTCTTGGTACAGGATTGATTGTTTCCAACAGGGACTTCCCAGGGAGGATTCGCAGTAAAATAATATCGTATACAACCATAACTGTAGAAGATCTCGAGTCCAAATGTTATAATGCTGAGGCGGGCAGATCATCAATGGAAATTTAGTGGATATCCCCACCATTTCTCTTATATATCTCATCAATGGTAATGTTGTATCGAATAAATCTCCCCGTTTATAAATTCAATAGATTAATAGATTACTAAGAGAGGCAAAGTATTGTTTTTTTCTGTGGCAGATATTTTTGATCATTTCTTGGATGCAAAAGGTGACTTTGATGCTAGGCTTTGCCAAGATACGAAGGGATTGCTGCAACTATATGAAGCTTCTTTTTATTTAACAGAAAATGAAAAAACCTTGAGTTGGGAAAGGAATTTGCAGGCAACCACCTGTGTGCAATTTTAAATGACAAAGGGAGTGTAGATCCAAAGGTACAATATATTGTGTTGCGCACTTTGGATACACCATTTCATTGGAAGATGCCACGTTTAGAGGCAAGAGAATTCATTAACTTATATGAAGAAAAGCCAGATGTGGATCCTACTATTCTTCAGCTTGCAAAATTGGACTTCAATATTGTCCAAGCTTCACATATTAGTGACCTCAAATATGCATCCAAGTGAGAAGTCATCCTGACTTGTGATCATATTGTTTTCCATTTATAGACTATGACATCCATAATTTTTTTTTTACTTTTAGTTTCCTAAACGCAACGTTATTCCAAATCTTGTGAGCAGGTGGTGGAGGGAAACGAATCTGGCAGAAAAATTGCCATTTTGTAGGGATTGAATTGTGGAAAACTTGTATTGCACCATTGTAGTAGTATTTGAACCTCAACATGGATATTGCCGAAGAATGTTGGCAAAGGTCAATTCTCTAATAACAACCATCGATGATGTTTATGATATATATGGAACTCTCGAGGAATTGGAACTATTTACAAAAGCTGTTCAAAGGTAACAAAATCGATAATCATAGGTTTGACCATTATTTTATTTCCAAAACAAATGTATTCTACAGATTTATATTCTTAATTTTCAGATGGGATATAGAAGAAACCAATCAACTCCCGGAATACATGAAACATTGCTACCTTCAGCTCTACAATTCTATCAACGAAATGGCATATGTTTTCTTGCAACAACATGGGACTGAAATCAGTTCATACCTTAGAACATCGGTGAGGACTTTCTGACTCATTATTGATATTTTATGTGTCGAGATTGAAAGAATTTTAAATTTATTCAAGTTAAAAATCAAATTTACAAGGTTATCTCCTTTCATTAGAGTTTCTATCACATCTAATAGCTTTATTCTACTACTTGTACAGTGGTTACTGTCCATCTACAGTGATCTCTAATGGTTACAAAGGTAACGAATAGTTACCTGCTTATCTTAGACTTATTTATAGTGGAGATTCTAAGCTACTATATTTATATGTAAAAATTAGGCAGTGTTGCAGCTCAGCTTTCGCTTCGTTGCCTAAGTGGTTGTACCTTCACCTCGTCACATTGGTTCAGCACACCTTTGATCCAACTCTTTTATCTTATTTGCCTCGGCTCATCAATCTTTTTCCTAGGTATTTACAGGGCAGTATTCCTATCTGCTTAGTATATCTTCACCTCAGCCGCTAGCTTTAGCAACTCGGCTCCTTCCTATTTCACCTCGGCTACTTCCTATTTCACCTTGGCAGCTGCTTCTTCACTTCAGCCGCTAACTATAACACCTCGGCAGCTGGCTGAGCCTATATTTCTACACTCTCCCTAAAGTTTAGTTGTAGATATTTATACAACCAAGGTTGGATACTAAGTACTTGAAAACATTAATTGAAACTGGCTTCGTTAGGATGTCGACAACTTGATCTTTGGTGGAGATGTGTACTAGATTGGTCTCATTTCTCTATAGCTTTTCTCGGATGAAATGTCTATCAACTTCTACATGTTTTGACTTATCATGCATAACTGGGTCCTCCGCCAAACTTATTGCTGACACACTATCGCAAAATACTTTGATGGGTAATTATGGTTCT
This sequence comes from Eustoma russellianum, assembly GCA_036186865.1. NCBI lineage: Eukaryota > Viridiplantae > Streptophyta > Magnoliopsida > Gentianales > Gentianaceae > Eustoma > Eustoma russellianum. Next base: position 3,351,738 of record AP025074.1, on the reverse strand, counting down.
ACATGGAGATCTTCAAGCACTTTTCTGATCCAAATGCCTGTGTGAATTCCTAATGCAAGTGCCCTTAACTCTGCTTCTGTACTGCTTCTTAAGACAACTGGTTGTTTCTTACTCCCAAGAAACTAAGCTTTCCCAGAAAAAGGTTCCTAAGCCAGCTGTTGATCTTATGTTGATATTGGATCTGACCTACTCAGAATCTGTGCAAACTTTAATACTTCGGTCTGCATTCTTCTTGATACATAGATCTTGTCCTGGTGCATTTAGATACCTGAGAATTCTTAAGGCAGCTTGGAGATGTTCATTAGTAGGGCTGTGTATAAATTGGGATACATAGATCTTGTCCTGTTCTGCTTGGATGTCGTGCCTAGTGTGTGATAGGTAGATTAATTTTCCAACTCATTTCTGATAACTAAGTTTATTAGTCAGTGTAGTGTCCCACTGATCTTTAGGCGTATGTCCAGGTTCTACAAAAGTGTTTGTTGGTCTACATCCGAGCAGACCAGTTTCTTTCAGAAGGTCCAGGATGTATTTCCTCAGGGATATACACGTTCTTTCTTTTTTTCTAGCAATCTCTATTCCTAAGAAATATCTTAGCTTCTTATATCCTTCATTTCGAATTGCTTAGATAGTTGCGTCCTAATACTATCTCTCCTATGATTATCATTTTCTATTATTATGATATTTGTACATACAGTATTAGAATAGTTAGCTTCCCTTTAGGTGAAATCGTTATAAACAGTGTATGGTCACTATGACTTTGGATAAACTTTAGGTCTTTCACAGTCTTAGTGAATGTTTTAAGTTAGGCCCTTTGTGATTGTTTTATCCCATATAGAGATTTCTTTAACCTACAGACCTTATTTTCATTTGTTTTGTCACTGAACCCTGTTGCTATGCACATATAAACATCTTCTGCTAAATCTCCATTTAGGAATGCGTTTTCAACATCTAATTGATATAATTCCAATCAATGTTAACTTTTATAGAGAAAATGACTCTAATATATTAAGTTTGGTAACTGTGCCAAATGTTTCTAAATAATCTACGCCATATGTTTGAGTGAATCCTCTAGCCATTAATCTTGCTTGTATTTATTCATGGTTCCATCATTGTTACATTTAACTGTGAATATCCATCTGCATCAAACAGGTTTCATAGTAGCAAGCTAGGAACTAACTCCCAAGTTTCAGTTTTTGACTAAGGCATTCATTTATTCATGCACAGCGTTCCTCCATTCAGCTCGGCTTAGTGCTTCTTCTATATTCTAGGGTATGACTTTATTATCAAATGAGCATACAAAATGTCTTAAAGCTAGAATTCAACCTATTATAAGATACGAAATCTTCTATAGGGTACTTGGTACTGAAAGGATTCTTAGTGCATTCTCTCATTCCTTTTCTTAACGCTATGGGTCTGTCATTTACCTGTGGTTCATCTTCATGTTCAGTCTGAGATTCCTCTAGTGAACCATCTTCTTTATTTATGGACTAAATGTGTTTAGGCATACCAGGTCGTCTATCCCTCGTAAGGGTTTCTTAACAATCAAGGATCATAGGGTTATTAGCATTGAGTTGAGAATCTATCGTGCCAAGGTGTGGTAGTTGCCGAGCTATAGTGATGAGCTCGGCTGAGCTATTGAGCTTGGAAGAACCCGCGATAATGAGATGAACTGAGTGTTATCTGCAAAGTCTATCATATTCCTATATTCGACAAGCTTTAAATCTTGTGTTTTAGTTGAAGAGTTGTAAAACACATGTTTTTCATTAAATATAACATCAAGTGTGACATACATTGTTCTATTGCTCGAACAATAACATTTATACCCCTTCTGTAAACCCGAATATCGTAGGAAGATACAACTAACTGATTTAGGATCAAATTTTTTCTGTATGCTAGGCTTAATGTGCATGTATGCTATAGTTCCAAATAGTTTAAAGGGTAACTTTGAGAGTAGTTTAGTGTATAGGAAGTGGTTGAGAAGCATTTCTCTTGGGGTCTTAAATGATAAGGTTCTGGATGGCATCCAATTTGCCAAGTATGTGGCTGTGAGCATAGCTTCTCCCAATAGTGTCTAGGTACATTTATTGCAAACGTAATGGTTCTAGTTACTTCAAGTAAGTGCCTTTTCATTCTTTTGGCAACATCATTTTATTATTGGGTATAGGTACAAGAGGTTTGATGAAACATACCGTTTTCATGCATAAAGGTCTGAACTATACTATCTAAATATTCTGGCCCATTGTCCGACCTTAGTGTTCCAATAGTGCAGCCGAACTGATTTTTTTATGTGTAAAGTATTTCCTAAATATTTGTCCAACCTCATTTTTTCATTTAAGGAGGGAAGCCCATGTGACCTTACTGTGATCATCTATAAAAGTCAAAACCCATCTTGCACCATTGATATTAACCATTCTAGATGGTCCACATTTATCATAATGAATAAGATTGAATGGTGTAGATTACTTGTATATTTTAGCTGGATAACTCTATTTTTTATGTTTAGCTAATTGACAGGTTTCACATACAATACTTTTAAGATCAATAGAGCTGAATAATTTTTCCATTGATTGTTTAAGATATACAGAATTGGGATGACCTAGTCTGTTATGTCATAACAAAATATCCCCTAAACAAAAATTTCTAGGGTGCAAAATACTAGTGGCATTGTGATCTTTTGGCAGCTCCATTGTGCTAATTAAGGCTCTGTTTTCTGACACCAATAGGAACAAACTTTTTATATTCTTAGCACTGCCAATCATGCTCTTTGTTTTCTATTCCTAAAAACAACATTTTGTGAATGAGATGCAGGCTATACAATTATTATCCATAGTTAATTTACATACTGATAACAAGTTAAAGCTTAAGATGGGACCTGCAAGATATCTTTTAGAAACATCATTAATTATCCCAGACCTTATTACAATAACTCCTAAGGAAGTTCCATCAGCAATTTTAACCTTTTTAGGTACTGAAAACAGAGAATAGGAGTTCAAAAGGTTACCATTGCTTGTCATATGGTCAGTAGCCTTGGAGTGAATGATCATTGAACTATAGGTGCTCGGCTGGACGTAGCCCGCCATTGTAGCCTGGATTGATTTAGCTCGGCCACGTTGTCTACTCAGCAGTTCAATCAGAGTTGAGATCTGGTCCTTTATAGGGATCTTCAGCTTCGTCTATCTAAGCTGAGCTGTGGTGTGAAGTGCTCTGCAAAGCTATCCCGAGTTGGATTATATTGCTGACTTGGTGTGTAACACTTTGTCCAGCAGCAAATGGTTTTGATTACGGTCTCCAGGGGCATTGCTGATCTTAGTGGAGGTTTCCCTTCTTGTACTAGCTTAGCTTGCAGCTTCCAACAGTGATCGACTGTATGTCCTTCCTTTTTTGGCAGTACTTGCACACTTTACTCTCTATAGATGTAAAGTATCGTAAAACAGGTAGACCAGATACTTCTGTCGGTTATTCAGTAAGCAATGCTAAGGTCTCTATATGTGGAGAACCTCCCATCATGAACTTCTTGTGACCATCTTCATGTTTTAACTCATCGAAGGCATACTTCAAGCTCAGAAGTGGTTTAGTCTTGAGGATTCGACTTCGAGCAATGTCGATGCTCGACATAATTCGGTAAGGAAGCGAAACCCCCGCTTTCTTTCTGTAATTTCATTGTACAGACCAGAATCACTGACACAAGACCACTGATAAGTTTCGAAGGTGTCCATCTATTGCCATGCCTTAGTCAGTTGGTTATAATACTTGTGCACATCAAGATTGCTGTGTTAAGCTCATAGAGATGAATTTGATTTTATAGAGTTCGGAGATGTTGTCTTGTTTTAAATATATCTCCTTTACTGCAGCACAGGTTTCTGCTGTAGTGTTGTATACCATAACGTAATAAAAAAATGTCGGGTTGCATAGAACGTACCAACCATGATATTATCATGCTATTCTCCGGCTTCCACATCCAATAATGTGCACCATTTTCAATAGGAACAATGATTGTTCTATATAAGTATTCCTCCTTGACTTTGCCAATGAAGAAGATTTCCACCCTTCGAGACCACAAGAGGTAGTTATCTACATTTAATTTATGGCTGGTAATGACAATCGAGGAATTATCAAATAGCTGAGGACCACAGACCACTCCTGATACCAGATCCGATTGGATGTGGCCTCCGTATATTCAGCTGAGCTGAAGAGTGTAGGCACTTAAAGAACTTCAGGATAGTAGAATAAATACAGTAAGTAGTCAGAAATGAATCAGATTGTCTCTGATGTCATGTGGACATTGAAAGATTTGGAATTTGTCTAAGTTAAAATCAAATTTAGAAGGTTATTCTCCTTTCGTTGGAGTTTTCATCGCCTCTAACGACTTTATTTTATAACTTGTATAGTGGTTACTGTTCATCTCTAACGGATACAAAGGTAACGACTAGTTACCTGCTTAGCTCGGACTTATTTACAGTGTAGATTTTAAGCTACTATATTTGCATGTAAAAATTAGACTAAGTGTTGCTGCTCACCTTTCGTTTCGTTGTCTAAGTGGTTGTGACTTCACCTCGTCACCTGTTCAGTAGACCTTTAATCCAGCTTTACTATCTTTTTTACCTCGGCTTATCAGTCTTTTGCCTGGGTCACTTCGGCAGGGCAGTATTCCTATCTGCTCAGCACAGCTTCATCTCAGCCGTTAACTTTATCACCTCGGCTGCTTTCTATTTCATCGCGGTAGCTACCTTTTCACCTCGGCTGCTTTTTTACTTCACCTCTGCAGCTACTTTTTCACTTTAGCCGCTAACTGTAGCACCTCGGTAGCTTTATATTTCGCCTCGACAGCTCGGCTGAGCCTATATTTCTATCAATGGGCACTTATTTAATGCTAAACGTTGCTTAAAACAATTACATTAGTTTATTGTGCATTTACAAGGATCTTGTAACATCAAACTATACCTATAAATGCCTAAAAGCTTGATATGTTTGACACGAATGATCAGAGTGGGCAAGATATGTGAAATTACCACTCTTGATATATTAATTATTGCTTTAAGTGCAATTAAAAAAAGTATGAAGATGATGTAAATGAGTACTAGAAACTACAATTATTTCAAACCTAATACATTTTTGTTTTATGCATTTAAAATTTACCATTTAGCGAGATCTTTAGAAAGTTTTGTTTGAAAACTCATCGTTGCAATAATGACTTTTTACTACACAATTATCAATACAAATTTTAACTCCTCTCTGTTTTCTCTCACAATTCCTATCGTACAAAATATAATATTTACTCAAAACAATGATAATAGTTTTGGAAAACTAATTACCTATTTTTAGACAATGCATTAATAATTATTGGGAAAAAAAGAATCTGTAATCATTTTATTAAATTTATTAAATTAGATAATTTACACAAAGCCAATCTAACCATGTCTTTGGAACTTTTAGCTTCGCTAGTCATGTTATTGTCCAAATTGGTTTGATGATTTACACAATGTAGAAGTCTCAAAACTAAATTAATAATCTGCTTCTTAGACTTCAAATGTTAATCAAACATTTTTGTCCTCAAAAGGTTTTGACAGAAGCCTCCGCTCAAACATTAAACGATGCATTAAGCGCTTAAAATCTCAAAGGTTCAAAATAAAAAAGTTTTGTTGAAACATGGAATACTCCATAAAGCGCTTAATCCCGCAAAGTTCTTGGACAGAATGTTTAAGGAAAAAAATAAAGCGCTTCATGAAGTTTTCACCTTGAGTGTGAAGTCGCGTCAAGCAAAGTTTTTCGCAGAAACATTAAACACTACATCAAGCGCTTCATCCCGCAAAGTTCTTCGATAGAATGTTTAGGGAAAAACATAAAACGCTTCATGAAATTTTGACCTTCAGTGCTTAGTTGCGTCAAGCAAAGTTTTTTGTAGAAACATTAAACACTACATCAAGCACTTTATCCCCTAAAGATCTTGGACATAATTTTTTAGTAAAAACGTAAAGTGCTTCATGAATCATTGCCTTTGAGTGCGAAGTCACTTCAAGCGCTTCATTCAAATGTCTGATGCGCAAACAGAACACTACCAGCAGGTAAAGCTTTCTCTATCTTACATCTTTTGATTGACAAAAGTGCCTTTTATTTTACCCATGCAATCATGACATTTGTAGCTTTAGCCAAAAGGTCAATCAAAGGTAGGTGGGCAAATCTTATCCTTTTTGAGCTTAAGGAGTGATACGATCTTGGACCGTATGAATTGACAGTCGCTTCTTTCAACTCTAAAAGACACCTTTGATCAACTCTTACATGGGACAATGGCGCAAACACCACCTTCTTGGACAAGAGATGTTAACAATGTCTACGTCGAGCAATTCGAATCTCCCAATCCAACACGTCGTTCCGTATCTTTGGATTGTGATTCACCAACTAGGTTTGCTCAAGCAATGATTAGATCTAGCCTTGATTTTAATTTGTAAAAACCAAAGGAAAAACACAATACAAAAGGCAACACACGGCTGCACCAATGATGGAATTCTGACATTTAAATTCTGAAAATTCTTCCCTAGGCTGCCGTTTTTTGTCTAGATATAATGCCATATTCTTCTAATCCTAAAAGTTAACTAATCAATCAAAGTTCTAAGAATACTACCTATCAATCTTAATCAAATTTACATAAAAGATAAGTCAAAGCTAATCAAGGAAGATTACATAACTCAAATCCCTAAAATCTCGTAATGGAATTACACCCTGTCGGTTACTGGCTTATAGCCGCTTCTAGACGCTGAATTAGGGTTTGCACTCTTCAGCAAAGTTGTAGCTCATGAAATGTCCTTGAATTTGGGCTCTTGAATCACCTTATTTGGACTCTTCTTGACAGCGATACGGGCCTCCAAAAATTAGGTATCCATCTAGTGAACCTCAGTACTTTCCATTCTGGACTCCCAACTTGCACCTGATTTCGGTCCATCTTGTAGGCCGAATTAGCAAAAGTGTAAAACATGAAAATCGTCCCAAATTGAGTTATCTAAGACCTCCAAGTGGTTTGAATCAAATTGGATCAATACTCTGACCTGGCATCCAAAATACCGACTGGTGTCCGGCTGCCTTCCTGAAAAGTAGGGACTCTTCAAGCCACTTTCCTATATTACAAGACCCTATAAAATATCCTAGACCTAAAACAAAGACAACGCAGACAACTAGACTCGATATTACAACGACAACGCATGAAATGACCATCCTGTCCTCCCACCAACCCTTACATCATATGATATGCAATAAACTCAAGGACAATCAAATTATGGCCTCAATAAACATAGAAAAATCATGCATCTACATTCCTTAGCTCATCTTGCACATGTTTGAACAAGAAGCTCTTTAGTTTACATCTTCTATTTGTGCAAAAGTTTCTTGTTTGTGGAGTTAGGATGTTCAATGCCCTTGTTTGTGAAGTTTGTATATTTAGGGCTCCTTGAATCGCATCATTCCCTCCCTCCTCAAAAGGATTCGACCTCGAATCTAAACATGCAAATGGATAAGAGGGATACTCTACAAATAACTCATAAACTATGTAAGATACAAGTTCAAGCAAACCAAGTGCAATGATCATACATAACTTAAGTCTAACATGCTTAGGATGACCACGTATTCCCATGATGACACATCTAGACATCAATAAACACCTCTTCCTAACATGTTTAGGGTGCACAAAGATATACATCTCAAACTCTAACTCAATAAACACATATCTAGAATCATGAACAAGTAAAAGATGATGGCAAAGAGATAAATAAGGAGTAGAGTCATACCTCTTTTGTATCTTCACTTTCACATGCTTAGGATGCATTAACAATGTACAAGAGAGACATTTATGAAGCTTCCAAAAGAAAGACTTATCACACATTACATCACAACTCCACGTCAATACAAACCTCTTCTTGATGTGTTCAGGGTGTATAGTCATGCTTCTCTTAATCAAACATAAATGTCTAGGACACAACCAAAATTCATCATGCAACGAACATTCAAACTCAATCAACACATAGACCAACAATTTTTCATGGAAAACAAAGTCACATGTCACCAAGATTTGGAAAGGGAAACAAGACAATGTGATATGACATCTCTCATGAGTAAACATGGCATGAATCATCCTATGAACAAGCATACGATGGGAATGGATTATGCTAAAGGCCGTGTGTATATGATTCATATAAAATGGATCATGAAAACAGTGTAGACTAGGGAGACCAACATGCATTTTAAAAGATTCAACAACAAATGATCCAACACTCTTAAATATCAACTTAGATTCATCCAAATTAATTGCATCCGATTCATCATTTAAATCATCATCTAATTCATGTGACATAAGCTCAAGTTCAGGTTTCAATTCAAGATCACACAATGCATGTGGTTCACACAAATCAAGACAAATAGGCAATGCTACTTCAATATATAAATCATCCTCATGTTCACTCGTTTTCTCATGCAATTAAACCAAGATTTTGCCATGCAATTTAGCTATATTATCATGCAATTCATGCTCATTAAATGCATTAAGTTTAACCTCATTCAACTCTTTTGGAAACAAATCAACTTTCGGCTTTGTTTTAGCATCGACATAAGGTACAATTTCAACTTTGTGTTCCTTTTTAGGAACAATTTCAGCTTTGCCAAGGTTATTCATTTTAGCAAAAAAGTCATCCATGTCTTTCTTAAATTTTATCCTATTGTCAATGTTGGTTGCATACTCATACATAGCTTCAAGTGATTCATATCTACAATGCATCATTTCATATGCAATCTCTTTATTTAACCCAGCAATGAATCTAATCATGGTTAATTCCTCAATCTCTTCAATGTAAGCATAATATAAGTCATCTAACATTTCATTGTAATATGCTTTAATATCTTTATCGTGTTGAGGATAAATTTGAAACTCAGGCACTTTGCAACGCCAATTTCTTACCCAAATACCATTTGATTTTCCAAAGGTAATCATGCGTTCTTCAACCTCTTTGTAGTCATGCTCATAACACATGACTCCCCAAATGGTGCCAACTAACTCTTCAACTTGTGAACTTTGTTGATTCAAGGTTCTCTAATCCAATTCTTCCACCTTGTTGGAGATTTCTTGCAATTTCTCAAACACCTTTTCAAGAGACACTTCAACCCTCGTCTCCTCCGCTACGGTATTGGTTGATGACATATTTTCTCCTGAAATGAAATAAAGAAAACAAGAAAAGGAAAACTAACACAAAGACAACAGGGATTTCGTTACGTTAGTGAAAATCAAAATCAAAGTGTATGTTCCTCTCTTGCTCTTGTATAGTCACTCAAGTTTGTGCTTTCCTCGGCCAATCTTGAGCTAGATACAACCAAAGTAAGCTTCTCAATTGGCTAACACAATCTGATGATCAATTGCACCTTTTTTTCTCCAACGTGTCACCCAAATTTCAGCAACTAATAAGCAAAGGTATCAAGCCAAGAACAAGACAATTTAACACACTTAACCTTCTAGGGATCAAGGAAAAATGAAACCAAAAGTTACGTCAAAAGCTGAGCCAAAGAAAACTAAGGGTTGCCTTGGGCAATCTTTAGTTAACCTTAGCATTATGCAAGTTAATTACAAGTTGTTGATTCAAGTGCAACAATCAAGTATCCAAGTGTAAGGCAATGAAAAGGTGATCTATTTTTGTGGCTTCAAATGGGACGACCTTGTTGAATTTTTATGGAACTTGATTGGCAAATAATTTGAGAACAACCTTGGTACTCTTCTTCTTGCACTACTCTTTTCCTTTTTTTGTACACTTTTTTTCCGGCTCCTTTGGTACTATGCTGAATGCCCTTTTCTTTATAAATAAGAATACAAAAAAAAAATCTACTGCCCTTGAATTTTGTTTTTTCTGAGGGCCTTTATCGATGTTCAAAGCAACTAAGGGTACTTTTAGGGGCTGTTTATGCGATGTAGCAAGAACGTTTTTTGTACCTCCACAATTAGGGTTTTTTTGTGGTTTGGTTTGGTGAAAGGATAGCTTGTACGGCCATATGTATGGTGAAGGAAAATCAGCCTTGGATACAAGAAAATTGCAACACAAATAAAGCAACAATGCAATCAAGTAACACAAGTCTAAGATCAACTAAAAGCTTCGTTAGCAACAAGATTTTACATGTGACTAGGAAGCACTTTTTAAGCAATGGACTAGATTTATACACTATGGCGGAATTAAAACCCTAATACAATGAACCTATTGTCAAGTGTGCATGAAAGAATTGATCTTGTAGGATTAAGACCAAACCTTGCGCATTGGGGTATGTTCTGTCCAAGGATAAAGAATGTAACTTTTTTTTAACAAGATGTATCAAATGTGAATCAAGCAAGGAGAAAAAAGTTCCAAGCAGTAGTTAGAAGCACATTCATGTAGGCATGCATGGAGAATATAGGGTAAGTTGAAACCAAAGAAAGGAACTTTTCTCCTTTTTTTGTGTATACGAAGTGTGGGAAAAGAAAGGTTGCGTTTTTTTTGGTCAAAAGGAAATCGGATTATATAAATTTGGTAAGAGTACACTAATTTTCTTGAATATCTATAGGTAATGGATCTCACCAAGGAACCACCAAAGGCAATACTATGGGATTTCACATACCAATGAAAGAGAGGATATACTGTTTTGGAGTACACAACAATAGGTTATGATTTTAGACTGTCAACGAAAGATTCGTTTGTTTGGGAGATTATCCAGCAGCAATGATAGGGACAAGGTGTTACTGCAATTGAGAGAAAAGGACAACAGAGGTGAGAACAAACGTTTGAGGTAGGAGGAAGAAAACAACGGTAAAACACAAGAACGTAAAAGATATGCGAGTTGTAAAAAAGAAACATTTGCTCTGATACCACTTTGATACGATCTTGGACCGTATGAATTGACGATTGCTTCTTTCAAATCCAAAAGACACCTTTGATCAACCCTTGCGTGGGACAATGGCGCAAACACCACCTTCTTGGACAAGAGATGTCAACAATGTCTACGTCGAGCAATTCGAATCTCCCAATCCAATACGTCGTTCCGTATCCTTGCATTGTGATTCACCAACTGGGTTTGCTCAAACCTTGATTGGATCTAGCCTTGATTTTAATTTGTAAAAACCAAAGGAAAAAAACAAGACAAAAGGCAACACACAGGTGCACCTATGCTGGAATTCTGAAATTGAAATTCTGAAAATTCTGCCCTAGGCTGCAGTTTTTTGTCTAGATATAATGCCATATTCTTCTACTCCTAAAATTTAACTAATCAATCAAAGTTCTAAGAATACTACCTATCAATCCTAATCAAATTTACATAAAAGATAAGTCAAAGCTAATCAAGGAAGATTACATAACTCAAATCCCTAAAATCTCATACTGGAATTACACCCTGTCGGTTACTGGCTTATAGCTGCTTCTAGACGCCGAATTAGGGTTTGCACTCTTCAGAAAAGTTGTATCTCAGGAAATGTCCTTGAATTGGGGCTCTTGAATCACCTCATTTGGACTCTTCTTGACAGAGATACGGGCCTTCAAAGATTAGGTATCCATCTAGTGAACTTCAGTACTTTCCATTCTGGACTCCTAACTTGCACCTGATTTCGGTCCATCTTGTAGACCAAATTAGCAAAAGTGTAAAACATGAAAATCATCCCAAATTGAGTTATATAAGACTTAGAAGTGGTTTGAATCAAATTGGATCAATACTCCTACCTGGGAAACCAAAATACCAACTGGTGTCCGGCTGCCTTCCTGAAAAGTAGGGAATCTTCAAGCCACTTTCCTTATCTAGCCTTGTCACCTTAGAAAACACTCAAAAACGGTATTTAGCACTATAAACACATATTAAAAGACTCTATAAAATATCCTAGACCTAAAACAAAGACAACGCAAACAACTAGACTCGATATTATAACGACAACGCATGAAATGACCACCCTACCCTCCCACCAACCCTTACATCATATGATATGCAATAAACTCAAGGACAATCAAATCATGGCCTCAATAAACATAGAAAAATCATGCATCTACATTCCTTGGCTCATCTTGCACATGTTTGAACAAGAAGCTCTTTAGTTTACATCTTCTATTTGTGTAAAAGCTTCTTGTTCGTAGAGTTAGTATGTTCAAAGCCCTTGTTTGTGAAGTTTGTATATTTAGGGCTCCTTGAATCGCATCAAGGAGAGAAGCTTCCGCACGAAGATTTGACTTCACCCAAGAAAATCTTTTCAAGACAATAAGGTGTCAACATACGAGACAAAGTATTCTTCCACTTCTCTCTCTCCTCTTTAATGGCTAGAAGCTTTCTCTTCGAGGCTTGGAAGACTCCATTTTTGAAGGCAACTTTCTATCTTCAAGCTCTCAAGTCTTTCTTGTTATTTTTGCTCTCAAAATCATTGTAAATATTACTTTATTGTTGAGAGTGTGTGATTGTAATGGAGAAGAAGTATTCTTCTAAGTGAGGATTGTGAGAAGAAAGATTTAGATTGTTGGTCAAAAAACAAGGGTGCTACTTGTTGGGCGAAACTCAAGCTATCAAGAGCGAGTTGATTAGGAGCTACATCATACTCCACAGAAGGTTCCTTTGGTGCAAAGAAGATCTTAAGGAGGCTAGGATTCAAAGATGTTGAGCATTCTTTGTTCTTGAGCTAAGGTTGTTAAACCTACCTTGTACTTGTATTTTCTTTGATTGTTGTTTCCCCCAAAGAGAAATAACAATTTGCTTATTCAAAAGTCCTTCTTGTTCAAAGCAAGAAGGTAGAGGAGTAGACTCTTTGACTTGAACCTCTATAAATTTGGTGTTCTTTTATTTCATCAAGTTATTTTCTTCAAATAATACATCAAGTATTGGTTTAAACACTTTCATTGCAAAACGATTCGAAAAAGAACCATACTAGAATAAACACACTATTCAACCTCCCCTTCTAGTCTGTTTCACGGACCCAACAATCGGTATCAGAGCCTAACCTTGATTGTTTGACACTTAAATAGCAAGGCTTGATCATATAAGTATTGAAGAAACACCTTATGATTGGGAATCTTCGGGTTGTGAGTCTTCTAGAACAAGAAGAAGATGACAAGAAACTTTGATACCATCCGCATCAAATATTCATACCAAAGTGCCTATGTTTGATCCAAATAATTACTCTCTATGGAAATCTAACATGGAGACTCATCTTCAGGTTGTGGCTACCGGATTTTGAAAGAAGTGACTAAGGGCTCAAAGGCTCCTATTGACTATGATGATCCAACTCAAGAAGAAGAGTTGTTATTTACTATAAGTGGAAAAGCTCTTGACATCTTAAATAGTTCTATAACCCCAAATGAGAGAGCTAAGATTCAAGGTGTTCAATCCATTCATGAAGCATGGATAAAGTTGGAAATGACTCATGAGGGTACTTCTCAAGTTAGAAAGACAAGGAGGAGGATGTTGATGAAGTAATTCTATAATTTTTCCGTCCTAAAAGGTGAAAAGATTGAAGAAACTATTCAAAGGTTCACCAAACTTGTCAATCTACTCAATACGGTGGGAAAGAAGATTGAACAAGAAGATATTAACCACTGACTTCTAAATAGCTTGGGAAGAGAATGGAATCCCAATATGACGGCCATAGAAGAATCAAAGAATCTTGAAACTCTTGCATTAGATGAATTATATGGGAGTCTTATGACTCATGCGATTCAACTTGAGAAACAAGAAAAAAAGTTCCTATCAAACAATCACCTAAGTCATTGATATGTGACACGGATGATTTGGATGATGAGCTTGGACTTCTTGTAAGGAGGTTCAAAAGGTTTGCCAAAAAGAATGGAGATAAAGCTAAACGGTTCATAAAGGGGACTCTATCCGAGGACAAAGACAAGATGAAGGATCACGATAACAGATGCTTCAAATGTGGAAAATATGTTCACTTCATGAAAGATTTTCGAGTCAAAGATCCACACCAAAAAGAAAAGAAAGCCATCTACCCAAAGAAGAAGGCTCTTCAAGCGGAAGTAGCTCATTGAGATAGTCTCCTATCTGACTCTGAAGATGACCATGATGATGACAAGGATCTTGCTCTCATAGCCATAAGCGATGATTATCTTAAGAGGGAATACTCTTGTATCATGGCCATCGAAGATGATATGGATGTATGTACAAAATCTTCTTATTACAAAATGCAAGATGAATTCGATGATATGATTAAGAAGAATGATTTGTTAAGTCTCAAACATAAGCGTGTTAAATGAGATTTTAGGAGTTGCATAAATGAGTATAATATTACACTTGAAAACAGCATTGCATTGTGACTTGAGTATGATATTCTTATGACCATGCCTAAAGTAGTTGTAAGAAATATTTTTTAAGATATGAAAGTAAAATTCATTTGAGTATAATGGCAAAAATGTTTGAGGGCAACCATGCTTTAAACAAGATGCTAATTAGTCAAAGAGCTAGCATTGGTAAAACCAAATTAGGCTATGATGCATCTAGTGTGAGCATGAAACCTTCAACTATGCCTTTGCTTAAATTTGCCAAAACAAGTAATGCATCCACTCCCTCCTTCAAAGAATCGAAATCATCTTTAAAGAAACAAAGGCATATGCCTTATGGCAAAGCAAAAGAAACCAAAGTATCAAAACCCTTGGTTAAATCCATTCCCAAAACCTCTTCCTTAGTACCAAGGTAAAACGTGCATAAACATAAATCATGGATTATGTCTACACAAAAGCATCATGATCATTCTCACACTCACAAATGTATTCCTACATATTTTTATTGCAATAAAAAGGGTCATGTAAAAAGAGTTTGTAGAGCTAAGAGAAATACACATCTTGTATGGGTGCCAAAGGGTCAATTGCATGTTACTAACCCTCAAGGACCCGACACAAAAAGGGTACCAACGTCATATGTTGATTTTGTAGGCCCTAGAATTAAATAGAGAAATCAAGGACAAAGGCATTCAGTGGGTCGTGGATAGTGGGTGTTACAACCATATGACGGGAACCAAAAGATTGTTTCATAAATCACTAGCAAGATGGAGGAGTTGTCCACTTCGGAGGTAGCGAAGGCCAAATCAAAGGACATGGTAAAGTGGGTAACAATTCCTTCTCTCTTAGTGATGTACTTTATCCGGATGGGCTTAAGTATCATTCGATAAGTGTGAGCCAATCGTGTGATGCCAATTATGAAGTTACATTTGTGAAAAAAAATGCATTGTGAAAAAGTATAATGTTTTTTTGTTTGAGGCCTGGATGGATAAAAACATTTACAAACTTAGCATAAATGATTTGGTTTCACAAGATGTATCATGTCTAGTTGCTAAAAATGATTTGGCGTAATTATGACATAGACACCTCAGACATGTTTGTTTTAAAACTTCTAAATATATTTGTGAAAATGAAAAAGTTTGAAGGCTTCCCAGAATGAATTTTGAAAACCAAGAACTTTGTAACACTTGTCAAAAAGCGAAGCTTGTGAAAACAAGCTTTAGGCCCAAAACAAATATTTCCACCTCCAAACTCCTACAAATGTTACATATGGATTTGTATGGAGACATTGGTACAAAGAGCTTGGGTGGCAAACATTACACATTTGTGGTGGTAGATGATTACACTAGATATACATGGGTAATGTTCCTTGCTAAGAAAAGTGATGCATGTCACGAGTTCATTGATTTATGTAGTCAATTGGAAAATTATATGAATGACACCATTAAGACGAGTAGAAGTGATCGTGGTGGTGAGTTTGATAGAGACTTTCAAAGGTTTTGTACATCTAAAGGATATGTACATAACTTTTCGGCTCCAAGAACTCTACAACAAAACGGTTTGGCTGAATGAAAGAATAGAACCCTACAAGAAATTAGTAGGGCAATGCTTAATGAGTTCGGCTTGCAAAGTAATTTTTGCCCGAAGCGGTTAATGCAGCTTGTCATGTAATTAATTGTGTCTACTTAAGACCTTGCCTAAATATGACTCCTTATGAACTTTGGAATGGCAAAGTCCCCAACATCGGGTACTTCAAAGTGTTTGGTTGTAAGTGTTTCATACTTAACACTAAAGACACTTTGGACAAGCTTGATTTCAAAGCGGATGAGGGCATATTTTTAGGTTATGCCTCAAATAGTAAAGCATTTCGTGTATTCAACAAAAGAATCCAAAAGGTGGAAGAATCTATCCATGTTAAGTTTAGTGAATCGATTAGTGAAGAAACTAAACTCAATGAGGAAAATGAAGATGATGAAGGTGAAACCTCTCAAGAAGAAATTCTTGATATTGTTCCAAGTGTTGTTCATTAAGAAGAAATTGTTGATAAACCATTAAAAGGAAAAATCTTCATTGATTTAAAAATTGGTCCTATTGAAGGTACTGAGTTAATTGCAACTGATATCCATACTTTGGCACCAAGTTTTAAGTAGCATCCAATCTTTCATGAAACTCACTTACCATCCAGACTTATAGGGGAATTAGACACCTGGCATCCGGCAACCGGGAAATGACCTGCTGTAGGCGGTTTTTATGAAATTTCCTTTTTTTTTCACTTTTTCCCCAAGTGGCGCCAAACTTTTCCCAACCCTGGTTAATTTCATCTTCCCTCCATTCCTTCCAATAACAACATCCAAAACCACCACGCCATACATTAGCCACCGTCACTATCCCAATAGCACCTCAGTCCAAAGTCACCGGCACCTCCGTCACTCGCCGCTGCTGACGGTTCCAACATGCCGGAGTTCACCAACGGGGCCTCTTTTTTGAAGTGGGATTTCAGCTTGCTGTTCTAAAAGAGGAAGGACCGTTGATTGATTCAAGCCAAAGAGAATCAGAATGCTCATAAGCTTTGACAAATCACCAAACTCAGTTAATCTAGTTCAATGACGCTTGTTTCCTGTTGCTGCTTCCCAAGCTTGTATGATATGGCTTACTATTTCATCTAGTCCAACGCCATGCTTGACCTGAGCAAAAACAAATGGACCACCATCCCTCATCCTCAATGCATCGCGTTCCATTACCGATAAATCAGCCCCTACTGCTGTAGCAATGTCAGTTTTGTTTATTACAAGGAGGTCAGCCTGCGTAATGCCTGGGCCTCCTTTTCGAGGGATTTTGTCACCACCAGAAACATCTATGATATAGATGATGTAGTCTGCGAGTTCTCTACTGAAGTTCACAGCTAAGTTGTCTCCACCGGACTCGCAAAGAAGTATGTCTGTTTTGTACAAGTCAGAAAGCTCTTCAAGCGGCCCAAGGTTGATGCTTATATCCTCCCTAATAGCTGCATGAGGGCATCCTCCTGTTTCTACAGCTCGAATTCTTTCCTCCGGAAGTGCTCCATGCTTAATCAAGATTTCACCATCTTCCTTTGTAAATATATCATTTGTCACAGTAGCAAGGCTGTACTTGTCTCTCAATAATTTGCACAATGCCAGCATTAAAGTTGTTTTCCCAGTTCCAACCGGTCCACCAATGCCAATGGTGAAAGAACGTTCCTTGAAATCTCTATTAGTAAGTGGTGGAGCTCTTCTGCTGAAGTATCCAGGAGAATATAGGGGTTCATGTGAATGTGGGGCTAGACCATCATGGCTGTGGTACACCTTCCCATCAGGGCCAACCCAAGAATTTGCTTTTGAGTTCTCATTATTATTGTCATGGTCATGGTCATGGTCGCGCTCATGGTGATGATGATGATCATGGTCGTGGTCGTGGTGATGATGAGTATCATGGTCGTGGGTGTGATGCTCTTGTGAGGCCATTTAGCTGTCACAGAAGCACTTAAGAATCTTTGGAAGTCGACTTTCGGAGACGACCCGATTTCTGATACAAGAGTAAGAGTGGGAGAAGACACTCAATTATATACATATATATGTGTATGTGTGTGTCTAAAATAAAAAAGATGCTGATGTGCATGACGGCGTCGGCGACCAACGCGTCACCATGATCGCTGGGCATGATCACTGAGTTTCTCCTTCACATCTCATCATTTTCAATCTTATTCTGACTCTGTTCTTTCGCCATCCTTCTGTTGATGCTTTTGGGTTTTTTCTGTATTCTTGCAATTTGCAAACCTTCCCTTCGACAACCACCTTTCTTTGCGGCGACGAGCTCATGGAGGCTCCATCACATACGGCTCTGCCAAAGCCAACCTTTCCAGACATTCTAGCTCCTAAATCGCTGCCGCCTCCCACCTCCATTCAGCCTATACAGAGGTTCAAAAAAGACCCTTCTACCAATACCTTCGGCTGCTGTTTCTATTCCCCATGTGCAGAACAAATGAAATCAACAAGTAACAACCCCATGGCACCAAAGAAAAATGTATGTGTCTTTCAAATTGTTATTAACAGCATGCCTTCCCATTACCTTCATTCTAAACCACATTTTTATCGTTTCTTCTGCAAACGGACTTGCTTCTTCCCCTCAAATGGTTTCAGTGGATAATTTGCGTTCCAATTCCTCTCGTTTCAACCAAACGCAGCCTTACTACTACACTTCTCCACCATCCTCAGCCAAAATGGGCCGCTCCATGCGGACCATTCGCTCCAACTTCTTTGAGGTCGACCAGAGCTTCCACTCCCTCCGCCACAGCTCCCCGAACCTCACCAACAACTTATCCGACTCGGTCATTAACCTCCGTCTCAGCGAGCTCGCCACTAAACCTTCTTCCAACGCCTCAAAAAAGTTACCACCCTAAAACGCCGACGTTTTGTCTTACCAGTCTTCATCCCTCATACCAAAAGTATCCTCGTCTTTCCTTGTTTAACGGGAAAATGAAGGTGGGAAGTTTTTGATTTTCTTTTTCCTTTAATTTTGAAGGTAAAATAGTCAACCTTGGTTAAAGTCGGGTTAAAAGTATGGTTAAGTCCGGTCAAAGGTCGATTTCAGCGGTCAACGGTCGACCAACAGGTCATCCGGATGCCAGGTGTCTATTTTCCCTATAAGTCTGGATGGTAAGTGAGTTTCATAAAAGATTGGATGCTACTTAAAACTTGGTGGATAAGAATGGATACCAGGTGAAATTAACCCTGAAGGTACTTAACCACCTAGTGTCCAAGAACAAAGTGAAATAAGTAGAGACATTTCACAAGCTCCTCTTGATGATACACAAAATGTTGACAATGCATTTCATTTTCTGGAAAATGATTCACATATTGACAATGATCATTTGTCTCTTCCGGAAAGTGATCATAAGGAAGTTGGAGGGTGCATCCAACCTTCCTAGGTCATTTAAGCATAAAAGTTCTCGTCTCCATGAGTTAATCATAGGTGATATAAATCGTGGCATCTCTACTAGAAGGCAATATAGAGAAAATGCTTTTGTATCCCTTATAGAACTTAAAAATATTAAAGAAGCACTTCTTGATGAGGATCGGATTTTAGCTATGCAAGAAGAGCTAAATCAATTTGAGAGAAGTGATGTTTGGGAGTTGGTTCCCAAACCTCATGATCATCTTATTATTGGCACAAAATGGGTATCTCGTAACAAGATGGATGATCAAAGAAATAAGGCTAGATTAGTTGCTCAAGATACCGTCAAGAATAGGGTATTGATTTTGATGAAACATTCGCACCTGTAGCACGGCTTAAAGCCATTAGAATGTTGTTAGCTTATGCTTGTTACAAGGATTTGAAGCTTTACCAAATGGATTTAAATCCACTTCCTTAAATGGAATTATCCAATAAGAGGTATATATGGCTCAACCTCTCAGGTTTGAATGTCATGATTCTCTACATCATGTTTATAAACTCAAAAAGGCGCTTTATAGCCTCAAACAAGTTCTTAGAGTTTGGCATGATAGGTTGAGTATTCAATAGGTAAAATAGATACAACCTTGTTTATCAAAGAACAAGGTAAACATCATTTACTTGTTCAAGTATATGTAGATGACATTATTTTTGGAGCTACTAACAATCTTCTTTGTGAGCAATTTGCTAGCTTGAATTTGAAATGAGTATGATGGGAGAACTCACTTATTTCGTTGGACTTCAAATCAAGCAAACTCAAGATGGTGTGTACATTTCTCAAACCAAGTATACAAAAGACTTGCTCAAAAAGTACAACTTTGGTGAAGGTAAAAATGTGAACGCTCCTATGAGCACAAGCTTGAAACTCGACAAAGATGAAAAGAGAAAGCAAATTGAGGTAACCTTGTATCGTGGCATGATTGGTAGTTTAGTTTACTTGATTGCTAGTAGATCGGACATTTTGCATGCCATATATTTATGTGCTAGATTTCAAAGTAATCCTAGAGAAATGCATCTCATTGCGGTAAAACGTATATTCCATTATCTTAGAGGTACTTTGAAGTTTGATCTATTTATCCTAAGGATGCATGCTTTGATCTTAGAGGTTATAGTAACTCCGATTATGCTGGAAGTCTTGTTAATAGAAAGAGAACATCCAGAACATGTCAATTTCTTAGAGATTGTCTTGTTTCATGGTTTTCTAAGAAACAAAATAATGTTGCTCTTTCTACAGCGGAATCAGAATATGTTTCGGGTGTCTCTTGTTGTTCAAAATTATTATGGATGTCACACACACTAAACGATTATAATGTTCATTTTTCAAAAATCCATATATTGTGTGATAATACTTTGGTTATAAATATTGTACACAATCCAGTTCATCATAGTCGAACCAAACATATAGAAGTGAGACATCACTTTATTAGGGATTGTGTGCAAAAAGGTTTGGTTCTTGTCGAATTTCTTCCTACTAGTGTCAACTAGAGGATATATTCACAAAACCATTACCTAGAGAAGTATTTCAGTCTATTAGAAGTTGCTTAATATTGATCATAGTCAAATGACATGAAAAATACACAATTACAGGGACTTTAAGCGCTTTAACTTACCTTGAACTTGCGTTCAATGTTATATTAAGCGCTTCGAGCAGTTCAAAGGCAGTGCAAATTTAACATCTTTGAACTGATAAAAGACTGAAGACTTTAAGTGCTCTATCTCGTTATTACTATAGCTCAATGCGCCATAAGTTGTTGTGATCAGCGTATGTTATGGACATTGCACTCATTACAAAGCGCTTTGTCCCAAGAAAAATTTTCTCAAAATTTAACTTTATGCCGCTGAAAACTTAAAGTACCTGCATTAAAATCCCACTAACCGTTGTATTCATCAGTTTCAATGCCTATCTCCTCTTCAACTGCCCATTCTCTTTTCTCATTTATTCTCTCTTCTCCATTCCTCTCAAAGCTCTTCAAATCCCTAAATTTTCTTGTCTAAAATTCACAAAGCCCATCAACCCTTGTACATCATGACTACTCCAGTGGAAAGAAGAGGAACCAAGAGAACCAAACCTTCACAACCGCAGAGGAGAAAAGCCTCTGCTATCTTCGAAGAACGTGAAGAACTGGTTGAAATCCGCAACAGTCTTCACAAGAATAATTTACAGTGGGTGACAATAAAGAACAAGGATATCAACAAAAAGCAGCGGGATTAGGGGTGGGAGTTCATCTCTGCAGAGACTCTCAACTGCTCTTCAAGGAATGGGATTTCCATCAAAAGCCCACGGTTCCTCTGAAACTGGTAAACATCTCAGATCTGAAAGATCATCCAGAAGTGGAGCAGTATATACAAAGCTTGAAGCCCAAGGATTGGGCCAATTATGGTCTACAGATGGGATGGACTCTTATTCTACCAAGTATACACGAATGTTTTATGCCAATCTTTGGGAAACCTACATCACTAAAGAAGAACCCTTCTATATAAACTCTATAATCAATGAGGTTCTGATAAAATTCTCTCTTCAAACATTTTTTGATGCACTTCACGTTATGAAGTTTGATGTTTTTGGATGGAATAGGGAAATATATGACCTGACAGAGGAAGAAGTTAAAAATGAGTTAGGATTTCTTCCATCTCAGAAGCTTCAAATTATGCCATTAGTCAATAGGGTGTTGCTAGGCATTGTCATGGCTTGTATAAATGGGAAAGCTACTAGAAATCTAAGTAATTTGGATTTCTATGTCACTTACTGCATTCTAAAAGGTAGACAAGTGAATTTTGGTTAGATATTTTTGGTTGTTATTCTTGCCTCTCTAACCAAGAAAACCAAAGCCCTCCCTTTTGCAAACTGCATTTATCTTTGGCTTAAGCATTGTGGCATTGAACTTGATCCAACCCATCTTTAAAAACTTCGAATAAAAGGACAGTATGATGGGTTCAATATTTCTCAAATCAAGGGGGCTCAAAAACACCAAGGTCAGAATGGAACTTCAAGAGAAGAAATTGATCCGGACACTACAGAGGACGGTGCAGAAACTGATGGTTCTTTTGCCTTGCCTCAGTTGAAGGATCAAATCTCTGTGTTGGAACGTGAGGTGGAGAAATTGAAATGTGTCAATGCTCATCTAGTGCAACAACAGTCCTTGAATGATGAGTCTTTCGAGTATTTGAAGTCCAAGCTTTTTCATGCTAAAGTTGTTGCAGATTTTGATGATGAACCAAACACTGTTTAGCTCCCTTAAACTTATTTTTCCCCTTTGATTTCATTTCTTTTGATGATTTAGGGGGAGAAAGTAGAATGGTCAGGTGGTCAGGTCAGGTCAGGTAGTGTAGAAGTACTTTTGGTACTTTTGATCTGTTTTGCTGTTTTTGTTATTGTTCCTACTACTATGCTTCGGTCTGTTACTTTGTTTTTTGTCCCTGTTATAGATCTCTATGTTTTTTGCTCATGTTGGGATGATTAAGTTGTTCTATTTTTTGGTGATGATTGTTAGAATCTAAAAACTTAGATGTGTTGGATGTGTTTAGATGGTTTGATGGTAATGGTTCTTTGTCATTGCTTTTCTTACTACCAGTAATATGCAATGTTAGGTTATGTGAAATAAGATCATTTCTAAGAAGATGCATCTAGTAAGGGGGAGCATAACATGCATCTAGTAAGAGGGAGTTCATTGTAAAATCATCAAAAAAAGGGAGATTGTTGTTGTCCAAATTGGTTTTGATGATTTGCACAATGTAGAAGTCTCAAAACTAAATTAATATGCTGCTTCTTAGAATTCAAATGTTAATCAAACATTTTAGTCCTCAAAAGGTTTTGACAGAAACCTCTGCTCAAACATTAAACGCTGCATTAAGCGTTTAATGTCTCAAAGGTTCAAAACAGAGAAGTTCTGTTGAAACATGGAACACTCTATAAAGCGCTTAATCCCACAAAGTTCTTGGACAGAATGCTTAGGGAAAAACATAAAGCGCTTCATGAAGTTTTCACCTTGAGTGCAAAGTCGCGTCAAGCAAAGTTTTTCCCAGAAACATTAAACACTACATCAAGCTCTTCATCCCGTAAAGATCTTGGACAAAATGTTTTATTAAAAACATAAAGCGCTTCATGAAGCATTGTCTTTGAGTGCAAAGTCACTTCAAGCGCTTCATTCAAATGTCTGATGCACGAATAGAACTCTGCCAGCAGGTACAACTTTCTCTCTCTTACATCTTTTGATTCTCAAAAGTGATTTTTATTTTTCCCATGCAATCATGACATTTGTATCTTTAGCCAAAAGATCAATCAAAGGTAAGTGGGCAAATCTTATCTTTTTGAGCTTAAGAAGAGAAGCTTCCACAAGAATTTTTTGACTTCACCCAAGAAAATCTTTTCAAGACAATGAGGTGTCAATATATAAGACAAAGTATTCTTCCACTTCTCTCCCTCCTCTCCAACGGCAAAAGCTTCCTCTTTAAGGCTTGGAAGACTCCATTTTGAAGATAAATTTCTATCTTCAAGCTCTCAAGTCTTCCTTGTTATTTTTGCTCTCAAAATCATTGTAAAGATTACTTTATTGTTGAGAGTACGTGATAATAAAGGTGAAAAAGTCTTCTTCTAAGTGAGGATTGTGAGCAGCAAGATTTAGATTGTTGGTCAAGAAGCAAGGGGTGCTTCTTGTTGGACGAAACTCAAGTTTCCAAGAGCTAGTTGATGGTATACTCCATAGAAGGTTCCTTTGGTGCAAATAATATCTTAAGAAGGCTAGATTTCTAAGAGATTGAGTATTCATTGTTCTTGAACTAAGGCTGTTAAACCTAGCTTGTACTTGTATTTTCTTTGATTGTTGTTTCTCCCCAAAGAGAAATAACAATCCCCTTATTCGAAAATTCTTCATGTTCAAAGCAAGAAGGTAGAGGATTAGAGTCTTTCACTTGAACCTTTATAAATTTGGTGTTCTTTTATTTCATCAAGTTATTTTCTTCAAAGAACACAACAAGTATTGTTTAAACACTTCCATTACAAAAGGATTTTAAAATGAAGCATACTTGGATAAACACATTATTCAACCCCCTCCTCCCCTTCTTGTGTGTTTCACGGACCTAACAAGTCAAACCCCCTACTAAGCACAAGTCTTTTTGATGTTTTAATTACAAGTCTTTTTGACCAGTTTATAAGCTGAAGAAACATAAGCTGCTCCCTTTGTTTATGCTTTTTAGCTTATAAGCAATTGATCAATGAGCAAGCTTGATGAAATAAATGACAAGTTTATATTCATTTTTAAAATGAAATTTATATTTTCTTATTGTTTTTTATAAACAAAACCCCTACACACAATCATATACACAACACGCACGTGTCTGGTTGTGCATATGTGTTTCACACCCACATATATTAAAAAAAATGTAACTATTTTCACATGAATAAATAAAATTCCAATAATTTAAAAATATTACATGTTTTCGAAGTAAAATATCAGACTTATTTACACCCTTTGATCATTTTGTATTATTTTAAAACACATAATCAATTACTTCCTCAAAATTCTTCTGCATATTAACACTTTTATGAAAAACCTTTTTCTAATTGAAAAGCAACAACAAATTATAAGTAAAAAAAACTTAAAGCACCGTGCTCTTCTAAGCACTTTCTGTGAACACTATTAGACACGCTCTAAATTAAAAGTCACAAATCATTAATTTAATCTCTACCTGTACTTGTCTTCTTTGTACCCTTAACTCCAATTATAATTGGGAATACTTTCGCAGTGGGCGAATATGTGCAGGAGCTTTCTGAAAGAAGCAAAATGGTATTACAGCGGATATATTCCAAGCCTCCAAGAGTACTTGGAAAATGGTTGGATCTCAAGCGCAGTTCCAGTAATTCTGACACATGCCTTTTTCTTTGTCACTAATCCCGTTGAGAAGGAGGCTTTGGAATGTTTGGATAAACATCCCACTATAATTCGCTGTTCAGCCATGATTCTTCATCTTGCAGACGACCCGGGAACATCGTCGGTAAGTGAAACTCATGCATACACACACACACATATATATATATAAATGTGTATATATATATATACATATATATACATACATACATATATATATATACATACATACATATATATATACATATATATATATATATTTGGGCGAATATAAACTTTATTAAAAAGCCTCACTTATGGCGGAGGAATACCATCTTACAGAAAAGCAATGAACGTCATCGTATGAAAACAAACACTATAAATACATGATGTGAGTGAATGGGCAACAATATATGATATGTCGCATTAAAACCTTGCCAAGTAAAACCACCCTTGTGGATAAAACCTTGGCGAAGGAAAAAGCGTGCATATTTATATTGTTGCAACCATAACACTGTACAATACAAACCATAAAATAAAATGACTCGCCTATGATGCAACACATACGATCAACACTATAAGTGATACTTAAAATGACCAGAAAGTTACGTTTCTGCATCAGAAGATGGTCGAAAGTTGGGAAATGTAGTGTCTGTCAATATGATACCCCGAATATATGCTGGAAGAGTCATCAAACGAGGATAATATGCAACAATGGAACACCCCAACGCTTCTTGGGCAAAAAATGGGCTGCCTGATTAATCTTCCGGGGAACATAATGTAAGCGTATAGAAGAGGCTTGAAGGAGGACCTGTAGCCTGTGTAAATCCGGAGCAAGTGTAGCGGCGGTATCCATGAGATAGACTAACTGCTGGCAATCAACCTCAACCTCAAGATGTCCAAATCGTGGAATATAGTAAGTAAGGGCAATAAATACTGCTTGAGCTTCCACCCTTAAGGGATAATCATGTCGCAGGGGAAAAGAGAATGCATGGACCATCGACCCTATTGTATCACGAACGATAGCTCCTACGCCTGCTGCACATCTGCCAACAGATAGCATCCGTGTTTAACTTTAATCGGCCTGAGGACGGAGGACACCAACATATTATCCAAACCCTGTTTGATCAAAGCAGTGGAGAGAGGCCCACTTGAATGAGGCACGGAACGGATGCTGCAATCTTAGTTCCACTTTGTGATTTTGCCCATAGGAAGATATCACGCCTAATATCTCTGATGATACCATATTGTGACCATGATTCATCACCAAACACCAAAGCAGCATATTGCTTCCATATGTTCCAAAAGAGAATACCCAAATATATGCGTTGAATATTACCTATAAAATTAGATGGAGCCTCCAACCATATGATAATGAGAAATTATCGCCAATCCCTAGCGCGGTGTGCATCAATATCCAATAGGGCATTGAAATAATTTCTAACCAGCCGGATTTCCGAGCAATGATAAAATAAATGAGTTGTTGACGCAGATTCCGCACGACATTACAGGGCAAAACTTGTACAAACTGAGCCACAAAATCTGGTAATGGCAATGCTCTATGTAAAAGTTTCCAAAGGAATACCTGAATAGATGGATGCTAACGCGGCATCCAAATAATAGTATTAGTCAATTGTTTGGTAGTGGACGGATGAAGAGAATCATAAGCATTGTGAAGAATAAAATGTCCTGAAGCAGTAGGCCATATCGGTGTGGCGCCGTCCCATTGGACTAACATGGAGCAGCGTGGGTGAATATCACAAATACGTCGCTAACCCAGAGAAGCATATATACGTGGGAAGAAATCATCGCGTTTGCCATATCGTGATCGCATATATTGACTCCACTGTAAGGTACTCGTATGATAGTTCCACCACAATTTACACGAAAATGCTTCTTGGACCACACTTAGACGTCGAATATCTAGGCCGCCCTCTAATTTTGGATTGCATACTGTAGAACACGATACCCATTGACGGTGGTCATTACCCCGTAGAAATCTTGCAAATCGACACTCAAATGCATTTATTATACTACGTGGCAAACATGCAGCCGCAATGACATAAGTTGGAATGGACAATAAAACTGAGCGGATAAGGACTAACCTGCCAACCATACTCAACAAGTTAGCTTGTAAACCATTCAATCGGGAGTCCATATGTTGAATTATGTCGTGGCAATGACTTGCCCGTGCAATACCTTTTTGCAGATATGAACCCAAATATTTCATAGAAAGGGCCGATTGCCGCATCCCAAGTAAATGGCGCAAAGGACCGCATCTCAATGAGTAAGAACGTTTTTGGAATATATTTTCTATCTTTCTCTATTCTACTTGATATTTACAATCGCATTATGTATTTATATTATCTACAGAAGCAACTAGAATGTAATCAAAAAGTGTAGAAGAAGATTTGGTCCGCTGCAATGTGTACGCGCCTTCTTTCGATCACCGTCCAGTGTGCCAAGCCTGTTGAGCGTGCCAGACGCACCAAGCATCATGCGAAGGGTGCCAATCCTTTCATGTCACCGAGCCAACTTTTGAATCAAGCAATCTGCTCTAATCTGATGCACCTCTTCTTTTCTTTCTTCTGCTTTGCTAGCCCATCAACATCAACACCCCCCCCCCTCAAATCTTACTTCTTGTAGATGTTGCACACCTCCATAGATGAAGTCAAGAATTGCAGTTTATGTGAACTCAATGCTTTAGTAAATGAATTTTCCACTTGATAATCTGTCTTGACAGGCATTGTCTTGATCACACCCTCCTGAAACTTGTCTCTAACAACATGAAAATCCACCTCTATATGCCTTGTCCTCTCATGAAACACAGGATTCTCAACTATATAAATGGCACTCTTCTTGCCACAGAACGATTCCATAGGCTGATCTTGTTTCACCCCCAGATATTTCAACAGATAGAGTAGCCATTGTATCTCATATGTTGCTGCAGCAAGTGACCTGCATTCTACCTCTGAAAATGACCTAGACACAGTAGTCTGCTTTTTAGCCTTCCAGGACACTAATGCATTACCAAAGAACATGCAATATCCTGTAATGGATCTTCTGGTCTCTGAACATCCACCCCAGTCTGAATCTGCATAAGCCTTGAGCAAATTTGATCTTGTACTAGGAAACAACAAGCCTTGTCCTGGATTTCCTTTCAAGTATCTCAACAATCTATTAACAGCTTTCATATGCAATTCTTTATGAGTGTCTAAAAACTGACTCAGCTATTGAACACTATACGATATGTCAGGTCTAGTAATAGTAAGGTATAACAGTTTTGCAATTATTCTTCTGTAACAAGATACATCAGGGAACAATGGTGAATCATTATGCTCAGTTTCAAATTTTTCTCCATAGGAGTCAGTGCAGGTTTAGCACCCAAGAATCCTATCTCCTCTAACAACTCCAATGCATACTTTCTCTGACATATCCTGATCTCCCCTGAGACCTTGCCACCTCTAGGCCTAAAAAGTATCTCAAGATTATTAAATCTTTGATCTAAAAGGTAGAATGTAAATGGTCTTTGAGTTTCTATATCTGAAGCATAGAATCATTGGCCATTACAATATCATCAACATAAATAAGTAACGCTATAAAAGAATCTGAAGACTTCTTGGTGAACATGGTCTAATCATTCTTAGATTGTTAGAATCCCTGACACAACAAATAAAGAGTAAGTTTTTCATTCTATTGCCTACTTGCCTTTTTAAGACCATATAATGACTTCTGAAGTTTACAAACATCATTGCGTATAGATGATTCAATTTTGGTGGCAAATCCATATAAATCTCCTGATACAAATCACCATGAAGAAAGACATTATTGATATCCAGTTGATGTTCATGCCAATTATTCAAAAATGCTAAAGTAAGAAGGAGATGCATAGAAGTCATTTTGGCCATAGGAGAAAATGCATCAGCATAGTCTGTACCTGGCTGTTGAGTGTAGCCTTTAGCTACAAGCCTTGCCTTATACCTCTCCACTGAGCCATCAGCTTTTCTCTTTACTTTGTAGACCCATTTACAGCCAATGGATCGTTTTCCATGTGGCAATGAAAAAATGGTCCAGGTATTAATGACCTGCAATGCTGCTAATTCAACCTGCATAGCTTGTTGCCAGGCTGTTGATGCTGCTGCCTGTTGATATGTCACAGGTTCCTACTCAATGCTTATAATAAGAATGTATGACTTGTATTCAGGCCCAAACCATCAAGAGAATGGTAAGAATGGATAGGGTAAGGTATAGAGGATGAAGGAGATGGTTGACAGAGAGAAGAATAAGGTGAGCAAGCAAGACTACAATAGTAATCCTGTAAATAAGAAGGAGCACGTCTTGGTCTGGTAGGGCTGTGATCAGATAGCTCATGTGATGACAAGTTAGAGGATGATATTGGAGGTAAATGTACTTGTAATTGTTTTATAGGTATTTGATCATGAGGAGAAGAAGAATAATTATCAGTAGAAGATGAAGGAACATGTGACACTGGAGGTGATTCGATAGTGTCTGTGTGTGGCATATCAGGTGTAGAAGGAAGAATATGTAAAGGATTCAGCTGAGGAGGAGTTTGAGAGGGTGATAATGGGTTCTCCGCTAACCTAGGAGCATTTGGCACTGATGTTGCTGGAAAAAGTGTGGCATCAAAAAAAGGAAAAGAATCCTCATGAAACAAAACATATCTGCGTACAAACACAGATTTTTCACTTCTGTTATAAAGAATATAGCATTTCACATTCATATGTATCCCAAGGAATACACAAGGTATAGATTGTAGAAATAAGAGGGTTTGAGTGATTTCAAAATAAGAAACGTTGAATATATATACATATATACAAACGTGTATAAGTGTGTACATGTATGCATGATAACTTGTCACTACTTGCCTTATTTAGCTTATATATTATGTTGCCGTACTAACGAGCCATGAAGCATTAAAGCTTACATCATATGGCGAACATTTGTTGAGTTTATACTATTTTCAGGTGCCACAATTAATGAACTAAAGTAGTTCATTAAGTGAAGTACTTAGTTTGATAAACTAAGTAGTTCATTAAAGGAAGATGCATTTGGAAAAGGCACAAAGGCAACATGGCTATGGAAGGAAAGTCTTCTCCTCCTCCCCACATTCATTCCACACGCCTTTTACACATATATATACTATATTTTCAGATTTTTTATAAAAGGCACATACACATGTATTCCAACGTACTACCGACACGTTATATATCTTACGTACGTACGTTATCGTCACACCACTATACTTAACTCATATTTATGAGTATATTCAGGTCTTATATTATATGATATAAGATATGGTGATGACAAATTAAATACGACACGATAAAAGGTTCTAAACCGAAATTTGTCGTATCGGGCGAATACCGAAACTTCGCCAACGTGTCACGTACTTGCCATAAATAAATGGCCAGCCCATATACATCAAAAATTGATGAAAATTTCGTGATACACATGGTGTTATTAGCCAAAAATACTTTCCATGTTGGCACACACAAATCACTCCACATTTAGGCCAAAATGTGGAAGATTCCAATTTTATTTTTGTCACATGTTTATGGTACCATTTTAAATCAGCCAAGAGCTGAAATTTAAAATATATATTATATATATTATGTATAACATAATATATATATCATGTGCAAAAGTTGGAATTTAAATTAGAGAAAAATCGGGTAATCGATAAATATCGAAAATTCGGTTTTCTACGCACTTAACATGGAACGTTTTTCTTGACCATGATGTGACACGTATCTAGACACTTTTTACATATAATATACATCTTAAAGTGTTCTAGAAAATTAAATTAAGGGCTGATTGGAATATTACATGTGTGTATTATTAAATGTGCACTATTTTTCAAAATTAGCAAAAATAAATTTCAGCACATGCATATACACACTTAAACGTCACCCTAGCTGAGATGGAGCAAATGTGGAGCCTTGTTGGCATGTTGATTGGTCAAGGATCAATCATACAATGTTGATGAATCAAAGAGAGAAGCTACAAAAGGTAAGTTTTCAACATATACCTCTCTTATGTCACATGCTGAAAATTTCAGCATGTCACATACCTAGTGGGCGAAATCTTCACCCTTAAGGAAGATAATTTGTCAATTTTTCATTAAAGAATAAATCAAAGGAGTTATGGAAATGATTTGAATTGTATGTAAGGTTATTAAGTGTGATATTCTTTATATCACACATGCTGAAATTTTTCAGCATGTGTGAAGATGATTGTGGCCGAATGTGACCCTCTCTTGGTGTCCAAGTTCATTCTTCATCTTATAGCAAGACTTACCTTAAATAATTGATGTATTTTTATGGAAAAAATTCAAAGAAAAATGGAAGAAATCTGGATTTATTTCATGTTGTAAATGCTGAAAATTTCAGCATTGAAAGACCTAGTGCTGGCCGAATTTTGCAAGGTTGGAAAGAGGGATTTTTGTGTCTTGCACTTTATGACAAAATGTGACAATTATGGCATGATTTAATAATTGATTATTTGGCAAATATTTAGTGTTTTTTTCAGATTATCCATGTCATCAAATGATGACAACATTGAGCCAATCAAAAGGTGCCAAGTAAGCAATGACTAAATGATGGTCCAATGAGTGATGCCAAGTAAGCAAAACATTGTCACTATGATGTCTTACACTCTCCCAAGCAATTAAAAGGAAATTTTCAAGAGGGGGAAGAGGCTCAAGGGGACGGCTGCAATTCATAAAAAGGGAAGAGAAGAACAAACAAAAACAACACCAAGATTTGCATTCAAAAGTGATCAAAGTGCCAAAGCTTTCTTCTCCTACACTTTCTTTCTTTCTTCTCTTGTAAAAAAGCCTATTGTATTTTACTTCTTTCATTCTTGAATAGGCTTCATAGAAACCACCATTCATACATCTTTGTAAAAGATTGATCAAGGTGTGATCAATCTTCATCCTAGCGAGGTGGTGGTGTTCGTGTGAATTGTACTCGACATACAAGGTTTGTAAAGGGTTGGAGTTAGGTGTAACTCTATCAACCCTGCGGTAAGGTGTACTGCGTGTGTGTGAATTAGTGTGAACCAAGGAAGGTGTTCCTTGAAGACTGGAGTAGGTTGTTTATAACCGAACCAGTATAAAATTCTTGGTGCAATTTACTTTCAGCATTTACTTTTCAGTTTCTGCACTGTTTACTCATATTGTTCACGTTCGTAAAAATAGTAAACAATTTTCAAAAATTGTAAAAATTTCCAGAAACATACATAAACGTTCTAGGGTTAATTTGGCACAAGTTTCAACGCTTTTGGACTAGTATAAGGTCAATCAAACATCAAAAGTTCTGAGACTAGTGCAGTCTGATTCTCAGACTTGCAAAGGTTGAGACTTTGGGTGTATTTGACCTACTTCCCAAAAGAATTTTCAAAAACTGTTTCAACCCATTTAATATAGTGTGTGAAGGAGTTATTGGTCAAATTTTCAGATCATTTGGACATTCACACAAATAGGAATTAATTTTTCAAAACCATCTACCGGTTCTGGCAGATTTGCACAATCTGAGTGCCAACGGTTTTTGAAGGGGTTAAAGGTTGAATTTTGATTTGAAATTTTTAGGGGACCCTCATAACATCTGAGGCTAAGTTCTCTCAAAATTTCATAATTTTTGGAGACCTCTAACCTAGTTTAAAAAAACGTTTTAAAACTGGTCCTGAAAACAGAATCTGTTTTCAGAACTTGAATTGGTTAGGTTTAAAGAAATTTTAAAAAGCACACTTTCCGCACCATCTATTCAACCCCCCCCCCCTTCTAGTGGTGCCTTGCAGATCCTACAAGTGGTATCAGAGAGCAGGAATACTCACTACAAGGAATCCAACGATTCAGTGAGATGGCATCCACAAATTTCAAAACCGAACAAGAAGGTATGTCGAGCCAAAGGCCTCCACTCTTTGACGGTGAGTCTTTTATTCAATGGAAACTTAGGATGAAACTTTTTCTTATGGCTATAGATATAGATCTTTGGTCAATAATTGAAGATGGTCCATATGTCCCATCTAATGTATCCACTGTAGACGGAGTTACTTTAGAAGTTATTAAAACTAGACAAGAATATACTAGTGAAGATAAAAAGAAACTGAGTATGAATGCTAAGGCCATGCAGTTACTCTTAAATGGTTTAAGTAAGAGTGAGTCTAGTTATGTGTCGAATTGTTCGAGTGCACAAGAAATGTGGAGAATCTTAGAAATGAAACACGAAGGCACAAGTCAAGTAAAAGAGTCTAAAATTAATATGCTCATGTCTACTCTTGAGTCTTTTAAGTTGTTGCCTAATGAGTCAATTGTAGATATGGATCTTCGTTTGACTAACATCTATAACTCTCTTGAGTCTCTTGGTAAGGCTTTTACTACGCAGGAAAAGGTACAGAAAGTCCTACGGAGCCTTCCTTCGGAATGGGATCCTAAAGTGACTGCTATAGAAGAAAGCAAGGAGACTAAATCAATAAAAATGGAAGAACTCATTGGTTCACTCAAAGTTTATGAAAACAAACTTATTATTCGGAAATCGGAATCAACCAAACAAGGTAAGACAATTGCTTTTAAATCAAATGAATACGTCTCCCCTCCCTCCGATCACGTAGATGATAGTGATTCCGAATCGGATAATGATGACTTAATTCTATTGGCTAAAGGACTAAGAAGATTCATGAGAAAATCATTTAGAAATAAAAACAAGGGGACTACATCTAAGAGAAACAAAAACAAGTCAAATGATAAGGACATTAAATGTTATGAATGCGGCAAACTCGGACACTTATCATATGACTGCCCTAACAAAGAAAAGCAAACTAATAAGTACCCTGACAAGGAGCGGAACAAAAATAGACCCGTCTCAGATCCTAAACAAAGGAAACGTGCACTAAAGGCCTCCACATGGAGTGACTCATCAGACTCTGAAACTGAGACCGAAGAGGAGACCGCTCAAGTTTGCTTCGCTTCAAAGGCGTCTAATGAGGTATCATCCGATTCTGACTCTGACTCTGAACCTTCTTATGATGATCTTTTTAGTCAGTATCTTGAATTACATAAATTTACTAAGACTCTCGCAAAAGAAAAGAAACGTTTAATTGAAGACAAGAAACTGTTAGAATCTTCTAACGAGAATCTTGTCGCTCAATTAAGCGATTCAAAGAAAGAGTCTTCATGTGTCATCACTGCATTAAAAACCGAGATCTCATCATTGACTTCTCAAAATAATGAATGAAATCCGAGATTTCAAATTTGAAATCAAGGAATACAGACTTAGAGAAAATGATGAAACAATTCGATACAGGGTCAAACATGCTGCATCGCATCATATTATCGCAAAAGCATGACAGTGACAAAACTGGATTGGGATACGTTGATACTAACGAAGTATCAACCAAACCAACCAAGTTTGTTGTGTCTAAGAAAGTAGACACCCCTAAGCATCAAGTGGCGTCTAAGATGACGCAAAAAGCACCCCCTTCCACACGCCCCACTCCCTCATATCATGTGAAATATAACGTTGTACCATATAGATATGAGAAGAAAAGAACAATGCATACACGAAATACATATCATCCACGCACTACGCACACGCACACAAGGACATATCAAAAGCGTCCTTCATATCAATGAGTATAGAGGAGTCCTTGGGCAAAGACCCAAAGTACATGCACCACATGTATATTATATCGCACCTTCATTCTTGCCATTTGATAGACCGAGAAGGATCACCCAAGTATGGGTACCGAAAGGTACCTTTACCAAAAGGTGATTAACTAACTCGAAAGGACCCAAAATTAAAAGGGTACCTAAATCACCTTTTCACATTGCAGGGAGACCACTCATCGAAAGACACATCAATAAAGTGGTTCCTTGACAGTGGTTGCTCGAGGCACATGACGGGTGACCCGAGCCTGTTCTCCAAATTAAAGAAGGTCACAAAAGGCGGATCCGTGACCTTTGGAGACAACAATGAAGGCAAGATCATCGGAAAAGGTACGATTGGCAATCCGAATACACTTCAAATCTCCAACGTGTTTTTGGTAAGCAACTTATCTTACAATCTTCTTAGTATTTCTCAATTTGTTGACAATGGTTTCAATGTGTGTTTTACTCACCCTTATTGTAATATAATAAATAAAAATGGAGAAACCGTTTTAAAAGGAAAACGTGAAGGAAATATATTCACACTATCTATGGATGATGTAGTAGACGCTAAAGTTAAATGTTTTATGTCAAATGAACCCAATGTGAACTTGTGGCATAGACGTTTAGGACACATAGGTATTTCTACACTAGAAAAATTGCAACGAAAGAACCTAGTACGGGGATTGCCTACGCTCGATTTAGACAACTTTCAGTTGTGTGAATCTTGCATAAAAGGCAAACAAACACGTGAGTCACTTAAGCCTAAAAATGAGATAAGCACGACTAGAATACTAGAACTATTGCATATCGATTTGTTTGGTCCTAGTCGCACTACAAGCCTTGGTGGGCGTCACTATGCATGCGTGATTGTTGATGACTTCTCTCGCTATACTTGGACTTTATTTCTTGCACATAAGGATGATAGCGCCGTAGAAATCGCTAAATTAATTAAACAACTTGAAAATCAATACGGCGTAAATGTGAAAAGAATAAGAAGCGATAGAGGCGGTGAGTTTAAAAATAAAGAGATGATTTCAGTTTTGTGAAGAAAAAGGAATTAAACATGAGTTTTCGCCACCTAGAACTCCACAATTAAATGGAGTAGTAGAAAGAAAGAATCGCACACTACAAGAAATCGCTAGAACCATGCTTTGCGAAAATAAATTGCCTAGATTTCTGTGGGCGGAAGCCGTAAACTGTGCATGCTATATTGTAAATCGCCTATCTATAAGAAAGAAAATAAACAAGACGCCTTACGAAATTTTGAATGATCGCATGCCTAAGATTGATTATTTTCGTGTGTTTGGATGCAAATGCTTTGTCTTGAATACAAAAGATAACTTAGATAAATTTGAATCCAAATCAATTGAGTGCATTTTTATTGGGTATTCCATAAACTTCAAAAGCATATAGATGTTATGATCCTCTCACTAGACAAATCATAGAATCTATTCATGTTAAATTCAATGAATTTGGAGAGATTGATAAAGAAAAGGAATATGATGATGATTTTGAATTGAAACCCGTTTTGGATGAAGATAATGATTCTTTTGATATGCATGAGATGAATGAGACACTAGAAATGCATGATCATATAGAAATGCATGATAACTTAGAAAATAATCAACCTAAGATGGCATAGAGATCACCCACATGATCTCATCATAGGCGACATCACTCACGGTGTGCGACCACGTAGAAGAATCACTTCGGAATGAAATAAATGAATTTCATGCTATGATTTCTGAAATTGAGCCCAAAAATGTGCATGATGCTTTGAGTGATTCATCTTGGATTGATGCTATGCATGACGAACTTAATCAATTCGTTAGAAATGATGTATGGGACTTAGTGCCACGACCACAAGATAAGACAATAATAGGCACAAAGTGGGTATTTAGGAACAAAATGAATGAAGGAAGGAAAGGTCGTTAGAAATAAAGCAAGACTCGTAGCTCAAGGATATAATCAAGAAGAAGGAATAGACTACGATGAAACATTTGCACCCGTAGCACGTTTAGAAGCTATACGACTCTTACTTGCTATTGCTTGCTTGAAAGATTTTAAATTATATCAAATGGACGTCAAAAGTGCTTTTCTAAACGGATTTATACAAGAAGAAGTATACGTGAAGCAACCACCCGGTTTTGAAGATTTGAAACATCCAGATCACGTGTACAAACTAAAGAAGGCACTATATGGCCTAAAGCAAGCGCCGAGAGCATGGTATGATCGTTTTGCCACTTTTCTTTTAGAAAATAATTTTAAACGTGGTACTATAGATAGTACACTATTTTTGAAACAAGAAAAATCAGATTTACTTATTATTCAAATTTACGTAGATGACATTATTTTCGGTTCTACCTCACATAGACTTGTTAAGATTTTGAAAATTGTATGAAAGCTGAATTTGAAATGTCTATGGTTGGTGAACTTAATTATTTTCTTGGCTTGCAGATTAAGCAAACGAGTAAAGGAATTCATATAAGCCAAGCTAAGTACGTAAATGACATGATCAAGAAGTTCAATTTTGAAAATTTGAAACCATCCCCCACGCCTATGAGTGTTACTACTAAATTAGACAAAGATGAACATGGTAAAGACGTTGATAATGGATTATATCGATCTATGATAGGTTCTTTACTATATTTAACTGCTAGTAGGCCTGACATTATGTTTAGCGTATGCATGTGTGCTCGTTTTCAAAGTCAACCTAAGGTGTCACACTTAAATGCGGTAAAAAGAATATTCCGCTATATTAAGCACACGCCCACCTTAGGTATTTGGTATGATAAGGACTCTACATTCGACTTACATGCTTACACTGATGCAGATTATGGTGGCTGCAAGATAGATAGAAAAAGCACGAGCGGAACTTGCCAATTTATAGGAAATTCCCTTATTTCATGGTTTTCCAAAAAGCAAGCAAGTGTTGCTTTGTCCACTACTGAGGCTGAGTATATGGCTCTTAGCCTTTGTTGCACACAGTTGTTGTGGATAAAACAACAACTTTCGGACTTTGGAATTACCGTAAATAAAATTCCTATATATTGTGATAGTATGAGTGCAATAAATTTGTCTAAGAACCCCGTATTACACTCTAAGGCTAAGCATATAGAAGTTCGCTATCATTTTCTTCGTGATCACGTTAACAATGGTAATATTGTCATAGATCACGTACGCACAGAATCACAAGTAGCGGATATATTTACAAAGGCCTTAAATCAAGCCACATTTGAATCTCTTCGTTCTAAATTAGGCATGATTCCTGTTGATGTGATTTAATGCGATATTATTTGATTTACTTTCCTTTTTGACAGGAATCTTTTGATTAACTTTCCAAAATAAAGGGGGAGAGAGAAGCATGATTTAAGGGGGAGAGAGATCACTGATTGATCCTAATTGCATGAATCAAGGGGGAGCCGGATTTGAAATTCGAAATTCAAATTTCAAATCTGTGCATAATTCAAGGGGGAGAGATAGTACTTAAATCATGTACACTAGTTATTTTGAAAATCATCAAAAGGGGGAGATTGTAGAAATAAGAGGGTTTGAGTGATTTCAAAATAAGAAACGTTGAATATATATACATATATACAAACGTGTATAAGTGTGTACATGTATGCATGATAACTTGTCACTACTTGCCTTATTTAGCTTATATATTATGTTGCCGTACTAACGAGCCATGAAGCATTAAAGCTTACATCATATGGCGAACATTTGTTGAGTTTATACTATTTTCAGGTGCCACAATTAATGAACTAAAGTAGTTCATTAAGTGAAGTACTTAGTTTAATAAACTAAGTAGTTCATTAAAGGAAGATGCATTTGGAAAAGGCACAAAGGCAACATGGCTATGGAAGGAAAGTCTTCTCCTCCTCCCCACATTCATTCCACACGCCTTTTACACATATATATACTATATTTTCAGATTTTTTATAAAAGGCACATACACATGTATTCCAACGTACTACCGACACGTTATATATCTTACGTACGTACGTTATCGTCACACCACTATACTTAACTCATATTTATGAGTATATTCAGGTCTTATATCATATGATATAAGATATGGTGATGACAAATTAAATACGACACGATAAAAGGTTCTAAACCGAAATTTGTCGTATCGGGCGAATACCGAAACTTCGCCAACGTGTCACGTACTTGCCATAAATAAATGGCCAGCCCATATACATCAAAAATTGATGAAAATTTCGTGATACACATGGTGTGATTAGCCAAAAATACTTTCCATGTTGGCACACACAAATCACCCCACATTTAGGCCAAAATGTGAAGATTCCAATTTTATTTTTGTCACATGTTTATGGTACCATTTTAAATCAGCCAAGAGCTGAAATTTAAAATATATATTATATATATTATGTATAACATAATATATATATCATGTGCAAAAGTTGGAATTTAAATTAGAGAAAAATCGGGTAATCGATAAATATCGAAAATTCGGTTTTCTACGCACTTAACATGGAACGTTTTTCTTGACCATGATGTGACACGTATCTAGACACTTTTTACATATAATATACATCTTAAAGTGTTCTAGAAAATTAAATTAAGGGCTGATTGGAATATTACATGTGTGTATTATTAAATGTGCACTATTTTACAAAGTTAGCAAAAATAAATTTCAGCACATGTATATACACACTTAAACGTCACCTACAGCTGAGATGGAGCAAATGTGGAGCCTTGTTGGCATGTTGATTGGTCAAGGATCAATCATACAATGTTGATGAATCAAAGAGAGAAGCTACAAAAGGTAAGTTTTCAACATATACCTCTCTTATGTCACATGCTGAAAATTTCAGCATGTCACATACCTAGTGGGCGAAATCTTCACCCTTAAGGAAGATAATTTGTCAATTTTTCATTAAAGAATAAATCAAAGGAGTTATGGAAATGATTTGAATTGTATGTAAGGTTATTAAGTGTGATATTCTTTATATCACACATGCTGAAATTTTTCAGCATGTGTGAAGATGATTGTGGCCGAATGTGACCCTCTCTTGGTGTCCAAGTTCATTCTTCATCTTATAGCAAGACTTACCTTAAATAATTGATGTATTTTTATGGAAAAAATTCAAAGAAAAATGGAAGAAATCTGGATTTATTTCATGTTGTAAATGCTGAAAATTTCAGCATTGAAAGACCTAGTGCTGGCCGAATTTTGCAAGGTTGGAAAGAGGGATTTTTGTGTCTTGCACTTTATGACAAAATGTGACAATTATGGCATGATTTAATAATTGATTATTTGGCAAATATTTAGTGTTTTTTTTCAGATTATCCATGTCATCAAATGATGACAACATTGAGCCAATCAAAAGGTGCCAAGTAAGCAATGACTAAATGATGGTCCAATGGAGTGATGCCAAGTAAGCAAAACATTGTCACTATGATGTCTTACACTCTCC
Source organism: Eustoma russellianum (assembly GCA_036186865.1). Classification (NCBI taxonomy): domain Eukaryota; kingdom Viridiplantae; phylum Streptophyta; class Magnoliopsida; order Gentianales; family Gentianaceae; genus Eustoma; species Eustoma russellianum. The sequence continues at coordinate 3,311,567 of AP025074.1, read as the reverse complement.
CAAGCAATTAAAAGGAAATTTTCAAGAGGGGGAAGAGGCTCAAGGGGACGGCTGCAATTCATAAAAAGGGAAGAGAAGAACAAACAAAAACAACACCAAGATTTGCATTCAAAAGTGATCAAAGTGCCAAAGCTTTCTTCTCCTACACTTTCTTTCTTTCTTCTCTTGTAAAAAGCCTATTGTACTTTACTTCTTTCATTCTTGAATAGGCTTCATAGAAACCACCATTCATACATCTTTGTAAAAGATTGATCAAGGTGTGATCAATCTTCATTCTAGCGAGGTGGTGGTGTTCGTGTGAATTGTACTCGACATACAAGGTTTGTAAAGGGTTGGAGTTAGGTGTAACTCTATCAAC
>AP025074.1:3234154-3297209 GCA_036186865.1 Eustoma russellianum | reverse complement strand
CCCCCCCCCCCCTTCCTCTTTCTCTTCCGCCTCCAACTTAAAGGTAAGGCATCTTTCACTTTTGTGTTAGGTCCCTTAGAACACGCTAGAAGGGGGTTGGATAGTGTATTCACCAAGTATGGGTATTTTGTCAGATATTTTTCGTATAAGAGTACAAATCTATACTTGGGTGTGTTCTTGAAAAGTAAATAAACTTGTGGAAGCGTAAAGAACACGAGATATACATAGGTTCAAGTCAAATGACTCTACTCCTATGCCTTCTTGGTTTTTCACAAGAAGAATTTTGAATAGGGGATTGTTATTTCGTTTTTGAGAAACAACAATCAAAACAAAAATCCAAACAGTGTAAAACCAGGACACAATGCCTAGACCACAACCAAGAAATACCAACCCCTTGAAGTATAGCCTCCAAAGAAATTCCTTGCTCCTCAAAGAATTCTTGTAGAGAGTATGGTGCACCACAACACCATCAACTAACCCTCCAAGGTCTATATTTCTTCAAACAAGAAGCACCCTTGCTTCTTGACCAATAATCTACACCTTGCTCTTCACAATATTCACTCAACAAGCAAAAGACTCTTCTTCTTTACAACACAACTCTCACAAATAAAGTAAAATATACAATGATACAACTATTTTGAGAGCTTAAAGCTTGAGAGAAACTTGTGAGCTTGTAGACAGAAAGTTACATTTCAAAAATGATGAAAGAAACTTTTTTTATCAGCCTTCCAGACTTTGATGTCCTTGCAGGAGCCAATAATGAGTATTGTCTCTTTGTGATGACATGTCTTCATCATTGGAGATCTTCTCTTGGATGACTACAAGCTTCTTGAGGAAGCTTCTTCTTGAAAGCTCAAAGAGGAAAGATGACATTCTCCAAAAGAGAGAGAGAGAGAGAACATGTGATATTGCACTAAAAAGAAGGGTAAAATGTCAAGTAAACGTTAGAAAGTGCAGCATAAAACATTTGATATTGCACTAAAAAGAAGGGTAAAATGTCAAGTAAATGTTAGAAAGTGCTGCATAAAACATTTGTAGCGTTAGTCATATGAAGCACCTTATGTGTTATATGAATAGGTGTTCAATGTGACATGGAGCGCATAATGTGGTTTTGAACAGGCGTTCAATGTGACACAAAGCGCCTTAAGTGAATAAGGAATATTTTTTCAATGTCACATGAAGCGCCTATTTTGGGCAACAGAACTCGTTCGAAGTAACATGAAGCGCGTGATCTCGGCCTTCATACTTGTTCAAAGTAATTCTGACTTTTACCAAAAGTAACTTGATATTCGTGCCCATTTTGGGGGGAAACAGTCTATTTGACTTTGTAACAGATATGAAGTGCCTGTTGGAGCATTCAAAGTGTGCCTTTTTACTGCTTGACCCATGAAACACCTAAAGTAGGCGTTCAAAGTATACTAGACTCCAAACACTTCACATGAAGCGTCTTATGTAGGCGTTCGAAGTGTACTGGTCTCTAGACACTTTACATTAGGCGCCTTATGTAGGTATTTGAAGTGTACTGGCCTTCAGCCCATCATATTAGGCGCCTTATCTAGGTGTTCTAAGTGTCAATTGTGCAAATCATCAAAACTTAACATATTCTAACATTCTCCCTCTTTTTGATGATTTCACAATTAGCATATCTACTAGGATTTTCTCCACCTAAACTCATGCTCCCCCTCACATTAAGCCTAAACTTTTCTTAAGTAAAAATTAATGAATCAAATATGATGGTGCAAATAACGTTAACCAAAAATCATCTTCGTCAATATAAAACGAAAGCAAAGTAAGTGAATTTCATTTCTAATCACATCACAGAATGCAAAATTTTGTTTTAAGGTCATCAAAAAAACACAAATTTCAATCACAAAGAAAATCTATGCATCTCCTGCTCCGCTTGAGCCAGCATTTACGCCTCCAGGCGTAAATCCTCCGAAACCAAATCCTCCACTAGTCACAAAGTCAGCAAATCCACTCATCGATCCTTCGGCACCACCAGAACCACCAGCATCAGCACCCGCACCACCAGCAGCACCACCACTTTCTCCCCCTAAATCATCAAAATCAGAGGGAAATTGCATCCACGGATTCAGCTGCAAGAAGGCATTCTTGAAGATTGTCATACAGTATTCGTTCCGTGCATGCCAAGCCTTGTGCTCTGCATCACGAAGCTCCAACCGTTGAATAGTTTGCTCCATTTGATGAATCTTGGATAACAATTCAGGATCAGTGCTTCCACCTTCGCCATCTTGAGGTCCTTTGTCGACATAATCCGCAATGTCAAGAATTGTAGTGGCTTTCCTCCGTTGTGAAACGACCGCTTGAGCAATATTCATGTTATCATAGTAATCCGTCTTTGCCACCTTTGTCATTTCTCCATCGGGTATCTCAATACCTTTGGACTTCATCAAAATAGTGACAACATTGGCAAAGGGCAAAGCCTTTGAGCCCTTCCAGAGCGCGGCCATCATCACTTCAACCATTATCCAGCCCAAATTTAACTGTGTCTCATGCTTGAGACAATAAGTAATGTAGAAGTCTATATTGCTTTGATTTCTAGTTGCCTTACCGTTTACCCAGTAAGTCACCACAACCAACAGAATTCTATTTACCAGAGGCATGATCTGAGTTTTCTTTGTTGACAAATATTCCAGGTCAAACTTAACATCCTGCTCACGTACTCCATATTTGGCACTCCAGTCAAATACGGAGAAGTCACTTAGTCCCTCATTTTTTACTCTTAGGGCATCACATATTTCTTGTATTGAGAAATCAAGGAGCGTACCAGCGACAACAGTGTGCAAAGAGAATTCTTGAGACTCGGATTGTGGAGTGATCCACATGTTGGCATAGAACATTATGGCGTAGTTTCCGAAGAAGGATTGCATGTCACGTCTAAACCAAAGAGCGGTCCAGTCCTGACGATCCAAGAGTGTGATGACTTGATTTGCATTATGGGCTTTGGTGAAGTCACTAATGCGAATGAGTTTGAGAGACACCACAAGCCGATTGCTAATGCTCCATTCTTCAAACAGCATGTGGGAATAGAGAGAAAGATGAACACCTTTTGCTACATTTGGGGGTGAATTTTTGACATCAGAGTCGAATTTCTTTTTCATCCAAGGAAAGTTGTCCTTGGAAAACCCTGCACGGGTAGATGTGATATTGTCTGGTTCAGCAATGCCAACAGTTTGCTTGCGTTTGTATCCCCTTGGAATACGTCTTGAAGGTCCAGCAGAGGCCATCTTTGAGTTAAGGAGAAGAAGTTTTGGAATTTCTGCAAGATAGAGGAAGAGGGACGGTTTGCAGTAATGTTGTGAGGATAGTGAGAGGAAGAAGATGGAATTTAAAGAAAAGAGGAGGAAGAGAAAAAGATAAGAAGAGGAAGAGGCAGAAGAACGGTTGGGAGTTTTGTAAAAGTGGGAGAGTGGGGATTGAATGTGAAAAGAAGATAAGATGAAGAGGAAGAGAAGGAAAAAAGAGAAGAAAACTGTTTTGGGAAGTGCAGATCATGGGAGAAGATAAATGAATTGGGAAGATGAGGGAAGAAAATGGCGACGTGGGAAGAGAGAAAGACGGCGCAGTGGTCAAATCCTTCAATTCGCGTGAAAAAGTGAAGAGTCACTTGATTTGACAAGGAAGAACTAGGATTTAGGCGTCTTATGTCACTTTGAACGACTTCATGAACCAGGATGAAGCGCTTAAAGTGTCTTGGAACGGTTGTGGTTGAAGGGATTAAGCACTTGTAAAAAACTTTGAACGAGTGATACAGTTTGTATAAAGCGCTTAATGCCGCTTCGAACGATGGTTTTAAAAACGTAGAGCGCTTGATGTCACTTCGAACGAGTGACATTCTTCACACCAGGTGCTTAATGTGACATTGAACGCCTGAACTAATTCAGATAAAGCTCTTTATGTACACTGAGCTTGAAAGTTAGAAAATTTTCTTGCTCCAACTTAAGATGGGTTTATGTCAACCCATGTTAAGTAACTCTAACCTGCTTCTTATAGATACAAATACATCACCAGGCAAGGGTTTGTAAAGATGTCTGCTAATTGGTCATGTGTTAGAACAAATTCCACATTAACCAAATTCTTTTGTATACAATCACGGATGAAATGATATCTCACTTTAATGTGCTTGGTCCGACTGTGGTGGACCGGATTTTGTGCAATATTTATAGCAGATGTGTTATCACACAAAATAGGCACTTTGGAGAAGTGAATGTTATAATCTTTCAAAGTGTTGGTCATCCATAATAATTGTACATAACAAGAGGCTTAACACATATTCGGATTCTGCCGTAGAAAGAGAAACACTATTTTGTTTCTTGGAAAACCAAGAAACAAGACAATCGCCAACGAATTGACATGTCCCGGATGTGCTCTTTCTATCAACAAGACTCCCCACATAATCGGAGTCACAATAACCTCTTAAATCAAAACATGCATTCTTAGGATACAATAATCCAAATTTCGAAGTATACCTAAGGTATCTACGAACACATTTTACCGCAACTAGATGCATTTCCCTAGGATCACTTTGAAATCTAGCACATAAGCACACTGCATGTAATATAACCGGTCTACTTGCAGTCAAGTAAAGTAGACTTTCTATAATGCCACGATAAAAGGTTACCTCGATATGCTTTTCTTTCTCATCTTTCTCAAGCTTCGCACTTGTGCTCATTGGAGTGTGTACTTCCTTCCTTCACCAAAATTGTACTTTTTGAGCAAGTCCTTTGTGAATTTGGTTTGAGAAATATACACCCCTTTTTGATTTTGCTTGATTTGAAGCCCGAGAAAATAAGTAAGCTCGCCCATCATACTCATCTCAAATTCATCTTGCATTAAGCTAGCGAATTGCTCATAAAGACAATTGTTAGTAGCACCAAAAATAATATCATCAATATATATTTGTACAATTAATTAATTTTTACTATGTTCTTTAATAAACAAAGTGGTGTCAACTTTACCCCTTGAGAATCTATTATTTAAAGGAAAAGTACTTAACCTCTTGTACCAAGCTCTTGGAGCTTTTTTAAGTCCATAAAGAGCCTTTTTAAGTTTGAATACATGATGTGGTAAGTCACATTCATACCTGGGAGGTTGTACAGCATATACCTCTTCTTGAATAACACCATTCATAAAGACGGATTTAACATCCATTTGGTAAAGTTTAAAATCTTTATAGCAAGAATATGCCAATAACATTCTAATAGCTTCAAGCCGTTCTACCGGTGCAAAAGTCTCATCAAAATCAATACCTTCTTCTTGACAGTATCCTTGAGCAACTAATCTAGCTTTTTTTCTCATGACATTACCTTGATCATCCATCTTTTTACGAAATACCCATTTCGTACCAATAATGGGATGATCAAGTGGTTTGGGAACTAACTCCCAAAAGTCACTTCTTTCAAATTGGTGTAATTCTTATTGCATAGTCAAGATCCAATTTTCATCAGGAAGTGCATCCTTAACATTTTTAGGCTCTATGAGAGAAACGAATGCGTTCTCTCGATATTGCCTTTGTGTAGTGATATCCCTATTTAAATCACCTATGACCAACTTGTGTGGGTGAGATCTTTTATGCTTGAATGATCCAGGAAGGTTGGAGAAATCTCCTCCAACTTCCTTATGATCACTTTCTGGGAGAGAATAATCATCATGATTCGAATGATCATCATTTTCCGAAATATGAGATGCATGTTCAACATTTTGTGTATCAACAAGATGAGTATGAGAAATATTTCTATTTGACTCACTAAGTTCATGAACATTTGGTGGAGGAGTACCTTCAATAGGTTCTACTCTTAAATCAATGAAGATGTCTCCATTTGGAGACTTAACAATTTCTTGTTGATGAGAAATCGTTGGAATGTCTTCAAGAATTTCTTATTGAGGAGCAACAACTTTATTTTCTTCACAATCCTCATTAAGTTTAGGTTCGCCATTAAGTGACTCATTAAACTTAACATGGATTGATTCTTCCACCTTTTGACTTCTTTTGTTGAAAACACAAAATTCTTTACTATTTGAGGCATAACCCAAAAAGATACCTTCATCCGCTTTGAGGTCAAGTTTGTCCAAAGTGTCTTTAGCGTTAAGTATGAAACACTTACATCCAAACACTTTAAAATATCCAATATTGGGAACTTTACCATTCCAAAGCACATAAGGTGTCATATTTGGGTAAGGTCTCAAATACACACAATTGGTCACATGGCAATCGGCATTTACCGCTTCAGCCCAAAAAAACTTGGGCAGACCGAACTCATTCAACATTGCCCTACACATTTCTTGTAGAGTTCTATTCTTTCGATCGGCTACACCATTTTTTTGTGGAGTTCTAGGAGCAAAAAAGTCATGTGTGTATCCTTTGGATTCAAAAAACCTTTCAAACTCTCAATCAAACTCACCACCAGGATCACTTCATATGGTTTTAATGGTGCCCCCATGTGATTTTCCAATTGTCTACTTAAATTTATGAACTCACTACATGCATCATTTTTCTTTGCAAGAAACATCACCCTGTATAACGAGTACAGTCATCTACTACCACGAATTTATAATGTTTACCACCCAAATTTTTTGTTCCAACATCTCCATACAAATCCATACGTAGTAATTGTAGGGGTTTGGAGATTGATATGTTTGTTTTTTGTTTAAAGCTGTTTTCACAAGCTTTGCCTTTTGACAAGTGTCACATAATTCTTGGTTTTCAAGACTCATTTTCGGAAGGCCACAGACCTTACTTTTTTCACAAATAAATTTAAATGTTTTGAAATATATGTGTCCGAGGTGTCTATGCCATAGTTGCATCAAATTATTCTTGGCAACTAGGCAAGATACGTTTTGTGAAACCAAATCATTGATGCTAAGTTTGTAAATATTTTTGAATCTCAAAGCCTCAAATAAAATAATGTTATCCTTTTTCACAATACATTTTGTTTTCAAAAACGTAACTTCATAATTAGCATCACATAGTTGACTGACACTTATCAAGTTAAACTTTAATCCAACAACATATGGAATATCACTAAGAGAGAAGGAATTGTTACCCATAATACCATGTCCTTTCGTTTGGTCTTTGCTACCTCCAAAGTGGACAACTCCTCCATCTTGCATAGTGAGCCTATGGAATAGACTTTTGTCTCCCGTCATATGGTTGGAACACTCACTGTCCACGACCCATTTGACCTTCTTGTCTTCTCTTCTCTATTTAACGCTAGGGCCTACAAAAGAACCATATGATATTGGTACCCTATTTATTTTGGGTCCTTGAAGGTTAGTTACCTTCACTTTGCCTTTGGGCACCCACACAAGATTCTTATTTTTCTTAGCTCTACACACTCTTTCTACATGACCCTTTTTGTTATAATAAAAACATGTAGGAATATGTTTGTATGGGTAAGGATGCTTATCATGTTTGTGCAATGGCACATTCCATGGTTCCCATTTTGGAATGATCTGCCTTGAAATCAAGGAAGAGTTATATTTCCAAGATTCAACAAAAGGTTTTGACACCTTTGTTGACTTTGCTTACTCTGCCTTACTCTTAGGCATATGCCTTTGCTTCTTCAAGGAGGCTTTGGACTCCTTGATAAACGATGATTGTTCCTTTGGTTTTCCCTTCTTTGATTCATACATGATACTAGGTTTGATTTTATTCTTGTGCAAGGCAGATGCATCTTTAATTATCTCATCTTTTTTAGCACTTGCCTTTTGAAGATTTTTCTTCTTCAAAAGGTTTTTAGGAGGGAAGCTTGATTTTACCAAATCATGCTTCTCTTTTACTGTAGTCACATGCATAGTTAATAAAATATCATGCTCAAGTTGCAATGCAATGTGATTTTCTAACGTGTCATTATATTCATATATGTATGCTTTAAAGTCCCTCTTGATACGTTTATAATTTAATTTTTAATAAATCATTTTCTTGCACTAAATCATCCTTTTCATCTTGTAATCTATAATGTGAGGATATAGTGCATACCTCCATGTCGTCCTTGATGTCTATGAGTGAATAAAACTCCCTGTCGAGATCATCATTGATGACCCCGGCGAGAGCTAAATTTTTGTTTTTGTCGTTATCGCTTTCGGAGCCGGATAAGATACTCTCCCAATGGGCTACCTCTGCTTGTATACCCTTCTTCCATTAGTAGATGGCTTTCTTGTCTTTTGACTGCGGATCCTTCACCCTACGGTCCTTCATGAAGTGGCCAAACTTTCCGCATTTGTAACATTTATTTTCTTGATCCTTCACCTTTTCCTTATTTTTTGAGAACTTATCTTTGATGAACCTCTTGGCTTGATCTTCATTTTCCTTACAAATCTTCTAAATCTTCGAATGAGAAGTCTAACTTCGTCGTCCGATTCTTCCGATTCACATGCAAGAGCCTTCGACGAACTTCTTATTGGATCATTTTTCTCTTTATCTTCAAAGTGAATCTTATAAGTGATAAGATTACCATAAAGCTCATCCAAAGTAATAGTTTCAAGATCCTTCGGCTCCTCAATAGTCATGACCTTTGCATTCCATTCTCTTCCTAAACTATTTAGGAAGCAAAGGTTGAGATCCTCTTGCTCTATCTTTTTTCCAACCGCCATGAGTAGGTTGACGAGCTTGGTGAAACTTTGAATATACTTTTCGATCTTTTCACCTTTGGGGTCATTGAAGTTGTAGAATTGTTTGATCAATTGTCTCATCTTTGCCTTCCGTACTTGAGATGTTCCTTCATGGATCATCTATAACTTTGTCTAAGCCTCATGAGCGGATTGGACTCCTTGTATTTGAGCTCTCTCATTTGGTAATAGAAAGCTATTTAAAATAACAAGATCTTTGCTATTTATGGCAAATTGCAACTCCTCTTCCGGAGTAGGATCATCAACATCAAAAGGAATGGTAGAACCTTTTGACACCTCTCTCCAAATACGATATCCACATGAACAAAGGTATTTTTCGATGTAAGATTTCAACAGTGGATAGTTTAGAGGGTCAAACATAGGAACTTTGACATAAACACTAGAAATAGAAGGGAGTAGTGATTCTTGTCTTCTTCTTCTAGAAGCATCACCAATTGGAGAACTTGCATTTTAAAAAATAAAGGGATCCATACTTTAAAAGTTCAAATCTTGCTATTTGAACTCAAACACCCAATATTTCGCTCTGATACCTATTGTTAGGTCCCCTATAACACATTAGAAGGGGGTTGAATAGTGTGTTCACCAAGTATGGATATTTTCTCGGATATTTTTCGTGTATGAGTACAAATCTATACTTGGGTGTGTTCTTCAAAAATAAATAAACTTGAGGAAGCGTAAAGAACACGAGATATACAGAGGTTCATGTCAAATGACTCTACTCCTCTACCTTCTTGGTTTTTCACAAGAAGGATTTTGAATAGGGGATTGTTATTTCGTTTTGGGAAAACAACAATTAAAACAAAAATCCAAATAGTGTAAAACTAGGACACACGCCTAGACCACAACCTAGAAATATCAACCCCTTGAAGTCTAGCCTCCCAAGAACTTTCTTGCTCCTCAAAGAATTCTTGTAGAGAGTATGGTGCACCACAACACCATCAACTAACCCTCTAAGGTCTGGATTTCTTCAAACAAGAAGCACCCTTGCTCTTGACCAACAATCTACACATTGCACTTCACAATCTTCACCCAAAAAGAAGAAGACTCTTCCTCTTTACAACACAACTCTCACAAATAAAGCAAATATACAATGATACAACTATTTTGAGAGCTTAAAGCTTGAGAGAAACTTGTGAGCTTGTAGGTAGAAAGTTACATTTCAAAAATGATAAAAGAAACTTGTTTTATCATCCTTCCAACCGTTGATGTCTTTGCAAGATCCAATAATGAGTTTTGTATCTTTGTGATGACATGTCTTTATCTTTGGAGATCTTCTCTTGGATGACTACAAGCTTCTTGAGGAAGCTTCTTCTTGAAAGCTCAAAGAGGAAAGATGACATTCTCCAAAAGAGAGAGAGAACCTGTGATATTGCACTAAAAAGAAGGGTACAAATGTCAAGTAAACGTTAGAAAGTGCAGCATAAAACATTTGTAACATTAGTCACATGAAGCGCCTTATGTGTTCTATGAATAAGCATTCAATGTGACATGGAGCGCCTAATGTGGTTTTGAACTGGCCTTCAATATGACATAAAGCGCCTTAAGTGAATAAGCAATACTTGTTCAATGTTACATGAAGCGCCTATTATGGGCAACAAAACTCGTTCGAAGTAACATGAAGCGCTTGATCTCAGCCTTCATACTTATTCGAAGTAATTCTGACTTTTACCAAAAGTAACTTGATATTCGTGCCCATTTTGAGGGAAAACAATCCATTTGACTTTGTAACACACGTGAAGCGCCTGTTGGAGCGTATAAAGTGTGCCTTTTTACTGCATGACACAGTTAGGCGTTCGAAGTGTACTAGACTCCAAACACTTCACATGAAGCGCCTTATGTAAGCTTTCGAAGTGTACTGGTCTCCAGACACTTTACATTAGGCGTCTTATTTGGCGTTCGAAGTATACTGACCTTCAACCCTTCACATTAGGCACCTTATCTAGGCGTTCGAAGTGTCAATTGTACAAATCATTTAAACTTAATATGTTCTAACGTCTTTCCAAGAAGCTTGAATGTTCATGAAGGTCCACTCCCGCGGGTGCATCGGCTGAAAAAAACAGTGACGAGAAGGCATCTTTCGCTTTGCCAAACGTATGTGTGTGGTTTTATCATCTGCTACCACTTTTTATATGAAGCAGAAAATTAATATCCCGGATAATCATTCAAAAGATTGATATTAACACTTATCCCTCGAACCTTGTGCCTATTTTTATGTAGTCATTTAATAATTATTAACAATCAATGTAAAAATATAGAGGTCAGAAACATAAATTATTATTTTCTGAGAACTTTGTATATCAAAAACTGTCTCAAGCTGACGGCTATCCTACGATCATATGTGGTTAAAAAAAAGATTGTGTTTTTGTATTTGATATGTTTAATACTAGAAGAAGAAGATAAAAGACAAAAAAGAAATTCTGAATGTTTTCACAATAGTCTCAAAAAGGTTTTTCGAAGATCATTTCAATGTATATCAAAGTCTATAGAAAGCATATTTCCAAAAAGTTTTTAATCTTGTATTTATCGATCTCAATTCACAAGAAAAAAAATAATTTCACACCTCTCTGCGGAATTTTACTTTTAAAGCTAGTTTATGACCGTTCAAGCTTGACAAGAGGTGCCTCAAGTTGCAAACGTCTATCATTTCATCAAAAGACAACATAAAATTCAACTGTCTACACCGACCAAACTTTCAGTAACTTTTACCGAACACTTGATTCAAAATTTGGAATGTTACTAGTGATAATTCATCACCGAACTCTTGATCACACATTCGATAAATATTGACCGAACTTTTGGTGAAAAGTTCGTTACTGGATAGAAACGGTGTAGAATGAGTCTATTGAAACTTTGCATTTGTAACTCATTTTAAACAAAATGCGAAAAAGGACAAATGTGTTCATATGAAGAAAACTATCGATAAAGACAAATGCGTTTTGTAAGAAAAATGGACACCGGAAGAATGATTGCCTAATGTTTAAGGGATGACTTGAGAAGAGAGGTGATTTTTTTCTTTGTGTGGCACGAATCTAATTTCATAGAGGTGTTTGATGATACATGGCATATATTAACTGTAGTTCTACAATTCACATTGCTAAAACCATGCAGAGCTTTCTAAACTTGAGGAATCCAAAGGAAAGTGAGCAACGTATCTATTCTGGAAATCGAATACGCTTTACTGTTGAAGGAGTGAGAACTTATAGGCTCGTTTATAAGACTGGTTTTCAACTAGATTTAAAAAATACATTCTACATTCCGTCATTTTCAAGAAATTTAATTTCTCTTGCTAGACTTTGTGTTACTCAATATGATTCTAATTCTCATCTTTTTGCCATGAACATTTTGAAAGATAATAAAATCATTAGTTCTGCCAAATTGAATGGTTTATTATTTCAAATTGTGTTAGATCTCACATATGAACATACTTCTTTAACAGAAGATGAATATGGTGTTAAGCGTTATAATATCAGTGAGAAATCATCTAGGCTTTGTCATAAAAAATTAGGACATATCTCAATCGACAGAATGAAAAGATTGATGAATGAAAGAGTTCTGCAAACTCTAGATTTTAATGATATGAGTCTTATTTTGAATACATATAAGGCAAGCAAACCAACCAGCTAGTAAGGGTGCCAAAAGAAGTTCTCAGCTTCTTAAATTCACACACATGGATATCTGTAGACCATTTCACACACCGTGTTTGACTATCCAAGATTCATATATCTCTATCTTTTATTTAATAAAATCAGAATTAGGGAAAAAAAGACAATTAAAATTGTCCGATTCGACAGAGGTAGTGAATGATATGGTTGTTATAGAAAAAAAGGTCAAATGATTGGTTCATTTGTTGACTTCCCTCAAAGGGATGGTATTGTTGCCCAATATGCAACGCGCAGGACACCATAACAAAATGGTGTTACTGAAAGAAGGAATCAAACTCTTATAAAGATGCTTAGGAGCATGATTATCACCGTAAATCTGCTTATGAAATTTTGGAGTAAAATGTGAAAACCGCTCTGTATGTTTTAAATAGGTCCCATCCATGGTTGTTCTTAAAACACCTTTTGAATTATAGAATGGCTGGAAACTCAATTTCAAAACATTTACACGTATGGAGTTGTCCAGTTAAAGTTAGGATATACAACCTAAACTGGATGAAGAAACCAAATGTGGTTATTTTATTGGATACGCACTTAACTGAAAATAATTTATATTTTATTCTCTCTCACATGCTCAAAAGCAGTTGAAGCTAGAAATGCTAAATTTCTTGAGGATCATGAAATCATTGCAATGGGTTCAAATCTTTAATTCAATTTTCAAGAAGTAAGGGGTACACATGTTATACTTTTACATGTAGACAATTCGATTGCTGATCAATATAATGAAGTACCACCAATTGTGCAACCTCATGCTGAAGAATCATATCAAGAATAATGAACTAATATCAAACCCATTAATCCAACATTTGTTGAACTAGTGGAAGTACGCAGATCCTCAAGAAATAAAAAGTAGCAATGTAAAGTGATTATGTTATATATCTTCAAACCCCCAATTTATTATGTTATATATCTTCAAACCCCCAATTAGGATAATGGACTGAATCATGACCTATCTTATTTTCAAAAGGTAGTGAAAAGATCACTTATGTGTAACGATGCCTTGAAAGATGAGATGAAATCATGCTACGAAAAAGAAAAAAAGAAAAGATAAAAAAACTTTACAATAACTCACCCTTATCTACCCTATGAAACCCCCACCATAACTCCTCTAATTATCCTTATCCTCATTATCCGATTCCTTAACTCCTTCATTTAATAAGGATAAAATAAAAAAATTTAGACCCTATTATATTAGGCCAATCGGCCAAACAAAAACGGGAAAGGGAAAAGGTGCTGAGAGCAGAGAACAAAAAAAGAGAAAGAAAAGAGAGGAAAAGAAATGATAAGAAAGGAGGAGGAGAATTGCACCACCAACACAGCCACAACCACCACAACACTACCATTAGCTTTAGACTACAACCAAGAGGTAGGTGGTCCTTCTCTTTTTGAGTCAATTTCATATATGAATTTATTTGCTATTTGTATTACTTGTGGTTATTTTATTTGTTAGAATACAAATTGATGAATGTTAAGTGTTATATGCTTTAGCTGCTTCCATTGTTGTATAGAAATGTTGGGTGCATATTTTTATTTACTGTTTTTCTTCGGCTGTGAAATCATAAAGAAAAGGAAAAAAATTGTTTTAAGTTTATGATTGTATATGCAGTGTATGAATCAATTTTATATATATACTTAATGTTTTAACTGAAGAAACAAAAAAAATACATAAGAGAGAATCAAAAAAACTTGCTTCAATTTGTGTTGGGATTGCTTGGCTTAGTTAGGATTTTAATAAAAAAAGGTTTCATATATATAAACAAATTGTCGTTTCTTTGTTAAAAGAAAAATGTTCCTTAATATTAAAAAGAAAGAAAGCTTCTGACTATAAAGTCTAAAAAAAAGTTTAATTTCTGACATCTTATCAATATATATATATATATATATATATATATATATATATATATATATATATATATAATATAGAATTCCTCAGGCGATCTGGCGATCTGGCGGAATTACAACAATGGCGGTATGCCTATTGCCGGCCGCTTATTTGACTGATATTGCTATCGATCTTTGCTCAATCTCCCTTCTTTACTCTTCTGTTTTCATTCATCACAGCAAGATTTCATTTTCTATTTACATGCATGATGGCGGCTATGGATCCGCAGACAAACCCTACGGAATCATCCTCAAAAAAGACCTACGCCTCCTTATTCCAGACGTCGACTGCTGCCTCAATTACTGATAAACAGATACTTAAATACAAGGGCAGTACGATGATATCATTTACGGATGAAGAAATCGCATCCTTAGCAGCACCATTCAAATTCTCGCTGGTTGGAACTTTCTGGTATGGCAAACTGCCGATCGATGTTATCCGGTCAGCCATTGATCGGATCGATTTTACAAGACCAGTGCAGGTGGGACTCTTGGACTCGACGCATGTGGTTCTGCACTTTAAACATGAACAAGATTACCTGCGATGTTTTGCACGACAGAGTTGGATGATTGCGGGAAAATATATGCGCGTTACAAAATGGACACCAACATATGATCCCGCAGTCAATGTACCCATCGTCCCGGTATGGGTATCATTTCCGGGGTTGCCGTTACATCTCCATCAAAAATCAGTCCTCATGCAAATTGGACGAATGTTAGGAACTCCAATGAAATTGGATACTGCAACGACGGAATCGCTTCGGCCTTCGGTAGCTCGTCTGTGCGTAGAAATTGATGTCTCTCAGGAGTTACCTTCAAGAGTATTTATTCATGCGTTAAACAAAGTGCTTAGTCAACAGGCAATTTATGAAGACTTACCCTCGTATTGCTCTAAATGTTGTAGATTGGGACATAAGGTCTCAGATTGTGGACGCCCTTTAGTGCAACAATCCGAAGTTCGCAAGTCTAAATCCACTGTAGAACCTCAGATGCCTGAGGTTGGCCCATCTCGCAAAACACAGGAACAACGATGGACCCCTAAAAAGCATCCGCCGCAATCAGCGCAGCAGGTTTTAGTGGAGCCTCCTTTACTATTATCACCAGATTTGACTACAAGGGTGCCACCCGCAGTCACATACGCTCAGGACCTTTCTCGTCTGTAGGGAGTCGATGATAGTTTCGTCTCTGACATACTGCATCATCAACAGCCTATATCGCTGTCTGACAGTGAGATCAATCCGGATCAGCCGAATGAGCAAGAGTCTACTGTGATTACTGTGGTCACAAAAATACATCAAGATATAATTCAGGCGGCAGTCTCTTCGGACTCCCCACATGAGGCTCAAAATATAAACCAGTTAGACAACGCCCTAAATGATCAGTTTCAGCCTCCGCCACGCCTACGTCGACCCCGTCGACACAAAGAGCCGGTGTCACCACCAACCACAAGGTCCATGTCCATTGTCTCTAACTCATTTGACTCCTTAATAACTCAATGAAGATAATGATATGCAATGTCCGTGGAGTTTGAACTTCGCTTCCACGTATTTTGTACTTGTTACGTCGCTATAATTTACATGTCTTCGTTTTAATTGAACCGAAATCAAGGCCCTCATCATTGTTATTTTATCGCTTGAAATTTGGTTTTACACAAGCAATCTCAGTGTGTCAGGACAAGATATGGATTTTTTGGAGTGCTGTTTTTTACTGCTGGAGAAAGATTGCATAGGTGTTCAAAATCACTCAATGTATTTTCGTTGGAAACCAACTGGGGATATTTTTTGTTGCACGTTAGTCTATGGATTGCACTCAGTCATATCACGCCGACCATTATGGGATGACATTGTGAACTTGCATGCGGAAATGGATGTCCCTTGGCTACTCGGAGGAGATTTCAATACTTTCTTATCATTGGATGAGCACAGGGGTCGTTCTGTTCCATCTCTGCGAACATTGCAGGACTTTAATGATTGTGTGTCTTCTTGTTCTCTACAATCTATAAATTGTCAGGGTTCACCGTTTACTTGGAGTGATGGGTGAGGACTGGGACAAGTTTGGCGCAGACTGGATTGATATCTCTGCTCATCGAGCTTTCTTGATCTCTTTCAGACGGTTGTCTATCAACACCTCAGCCATACTACGTCGGATCACTGCCCTATATATCTTCAGGCTTTAGCCGAGACATCTAGTTCATCAGCGGCATTTCGATATTTGGATGCATGGACCACGCATGCTGATTTTGAAAAGGTGGTCACGCACTGCTGGCAGTCCTGCGAAACAGTTGGAGGTATGCGCGGTTATTATGCAAAGTTGCAGAGACTTAAATAGCATTTGAAGCAGTGGAACAAAGATGTGTTTGGCAACATATTTGATGCGGTTGCTTATGCGGAGTCTGAAGTTCTTCGTTGTGAAAAAGAGTATGATGCACACCCAATTGCAGCAAACCGGGAGTTATATCATCGCAGTATGGCGACTTTCAAACAGAAACATCATCGGGTAATGTTGTTTTGGCAGCAAAAAGCTAATGTAAAATGGATGAAAGAGAGAGATGCTAATACTCGATATTTCCATCAAATAGTCAAAGACAAGAGGCGTAGGCAATGTATTACTCGAATTATTGATTCAAATGGAGTTGAATGTCAAACCTCAGCAGCAATAGAGCAGGAAGCGATTATATTCTATTCGCATCTATTTACAGCAAAGCCTTTACAGAATATCTCTTCCTTGATTCAATATATTCCGTCAGTTTTAACCAGTGAGGACAATGAGTCGCTGTTAGCCATACCTGACCTTCAAGAAGTTCAACAAGCAGTATGGGACTTGAGTCCAACCAGTGCTGCAGGCCCTGATGGTTTCCCAGGTTCTTTTTATCGCAGATTCTGGCAGGTAATTAAATTGGATGTGCATAAGGCAGTGCAAGAATTCTACCTTGGTGTCCCACCTCCGAATCAACTGGATGCGTCTCTCATTACTCTTATACCTAAAGTTGCCAATCCGTAATCCTTTTCTGACTACAGGCCAATATGTTTGACTAACTTTATATCCAAGGTCATAACGAGGTTGTTGGCCACAAGATTATCTACCTTATTACCGCGACTGATTTCTCCTGAGCAAGCTGGTTTTTTAAAGGGACGTGGTATTACAGACCAGATTCTAATGGCTCAAGAAATGGTTCATATGATAGATAAGCGAGTGCATGGTGGTCAGCTCATGATCAAATTAGACATGGCAAAGGCTTTTGATAGAGTGGATTGGGAATATCTTCGGAAGCTTCTATATAAATTTGGTTTTCACGCTAAGATAGTCCGAATAATATTGAATAACTTGGCGGCTACACGGTGTTCAATTCTCATCAATGGCAAACCAGTGGGATTCTTTTCAGTTACACGCGGAGTAAAACAAGGTGATCCATTATCCCCATTATTGTTTATCTTGGCATCTGAAGGTTTTTCTCGCGGACTTAAATCTTTAATTGCATCGGGTGAGTTAGTTGGTTTCAATGTGGGGCGTGCACCACAAATATCACATTTGGGTTTTGCAGATGATTTGATCGTCTTTCTTAATGGCAAGATTTCTAACATGCGGCATTTCCGTCAATTTCTGGATGCTTATCAAGCTGCTTCAGGTCAATTAATCAATTTTAACAAAAGTCAGTTGATAGTGGGGAAGTCAATAGCAGGTCCACAATTGGCACAAATACTTGGCATGAGATTGGCATCATTACCTGTAAAATATCTTGGGTCATATTTGTATAAAGGTGTTAATCGTTCCTCATACTGCACCGCATTACTAGCGCATTTTGACACACGGCTCAATGCTTGGTCATCCAAATTGCTGTCGATGGCAGGAAGGTGAACACTAATCAAACGTGTCTTATCATCGGTTCCAACTCATCTCATCGCAAGTTCTAGGTTACCAAAGAGTGTTGTAAATGCTTTGAATAGAAAGATGTCAAACTTCTTATGGAATGGCTGCCATCATTGGACCTCTTGGGATCAGGTTTGTCGTCCGATAGAACACGGTGGGCTTGGTATCAGGAATTTAGACTATATTCAACAAGCGTATGATGGGCAACTCTGGTGGAAGTACCATACATCCAATTCATTATGGGCAATATATTGTCGGGTTAAATATGGACATCGCATGTCTATTTCAGCCCATATTTACGATTCAGCAGTGTGGAAGCGGCTTTGTCATGTTCATGCTTACATGACTGCACACGTCCTACATTCGCCCAACGGATTCAACTGGGAGTCGGACACAACTGGTACATACACCATTAAATCCGCCTATTCATTGCATTATGCTAATCATCCTACGCTGCAGTTTTCAAATTATATATGGTGGGCGACATCTCCGCTGGGTGCAAAGTTGTTTTTATGGCGCTTGTTCTCTGGCTCATTGCCTCTCACCAATAATCTACGGATCTGGCAGACTATTTATCCGTCTCAGTGTATCTTTTGCTTGCATCATTCGGACACTAAGGATCATTTATTCCTGCATTGCCCGGAAATCAAGCCATTTTGGGTTGAGATGGCTGTTTTATTTTTGGCTCCACTGCCACGGCAGTCCACCATTCAAGCTTATTTGATTTGTTGGTGGCGTCAAGCTTCAACTGCTACTATGATGGGTCACTTCCGAGCAATTGTTCCAGCACTGGTTCTTTGGGTGATTTGGAAAGAGTATACGTCCATTCGATTTGGAGACAATACATTCTCTTACCGGTGCTTATTTGATCGAGTCCGTACACATATATATTCTTGGTGTTCTTCGATGCAAGGACGTAAGTTTGTGGAACCAATTCCCAGTTTAGTTGCTTGCGGTTTCTCGCCTCATATAAAGGTTTCCCGACGCAGATTGATTCGATGGCAATTGCCACCATCTGGTAGAATGAAACTCAATGTGGATGCTACTATTGGCCGTCGCGGAGCAGCTACGGGTACTGTGCTCCGTGATGCCACTGGAGGATTTATTTCGGCGGTTTGTTTTGCCCTTCCAAGTGTTACACCTGTTAGAGCAGAGCTGATGGCCATGATCTATTCAGTTCTTTATTATGCCGTTATATATGATGCATTGCATGTTGAAACGGATTGCAGAATGCTTTTGACTATGCTTGCTAATCCCTCTCAATATACTGGCTCATGTTCCAGCGAAGTTCAGCGACTGTTTTCGCTTCTCAGTCTGAATTGATCTACTCTCACTTATTGTCCATGTGAGGAAAACACTGCTGCCCACTTATTAGCACGCTATGGTCTACGACCATCAAGAATGCAGAACTACATAACAGCTGCCGCCCTGCCTAGCGAAGTGCATGGAGCTGTGATCCTGGATGCCACTCTTCCAACTTGTCGATTATGATATGCATGATGATAGAGCCATCACACTTGTGGGTTGCCTATGTCCAAATTTGGCATAGGCAGCCTTGGTATGTTTCTGTTTTTTCATTCTTAATGTATTGCTTGCTGCATCCAATTGATATTTATGTCTTGGATAATGACTGTTGTTTATGTGTGCTGTCGGATGCCTGGAATTACCGAACATGGGAGCATCTTTGGAATGGAATACAGGGCGTGAACAGATGGAGGTTGCCCATGGTCATCAGACTACGGGCAACGCGGGTAGGGCTTTCTTTCCTTCGTCATGCTACTGCTAGGGCTTATTTACTGCACTGTTCTTACGCTTATTCTTTGCGATTTGCACGAGGTGCTGCACGCCAACAAGGCTGGATATTACTTGGACTGCTTGGGCTACTAAGACTGGCTATCTCCTCCGACAACGACAAACAATTTTTTAGCCACGTGAAGACGTTAATTATTTCGTTCATAACTCTACAGTTGTACATTTTCTGTTATCAATCATCCACATATATAAATATGTACGCTTTTTCCTTCGTCAAGGTTTTATCCACAAGGGTGGTTTTACTTGACAAGGCTTTAATGCGGCATATCATATATGACTGGAGGTTGCGCATACTTGCTATGCTTCATTCGTTCTTTTCTTATGATGACACTACTTTTTGTTTTAGTATGTAATATGGTTTCCCTCTGCCATAAGAGAGGACAATAAATAAAATTGCTTTATATATATATATATATATATATAAATAAAACATATATAACTGAAGATATTTAGGGAACATAGAAATTTAATAGTTTGATTAAGGGAATGATAAATCCATGTTTGTTACGAAAAGGGGATTAGTAATGAAATTTAATTACGGGAAAATATGGAATTTTCATTCAGTGAAAATGTGAAGAGGAGAAATAGATGAGAAGAAGAGAAATTGTGTATGTGTTGCATTACATCTGCATTTCATGGCATGTGCATTGTCCCTCGGGAAGTGTGGTCCTACGAGGCGTGTGGCCATATAAGGCATGTGGCCCTATGTGGCGTGTGGCCCTATGAGGCGTGTGGCCCGACGGGACGTGTGGCCTGACGAGGCGTGTGGTAGGATCCCCTCGAGGTTCACGCATTGCATGGTAGAAAGGCAGGCATTCCTGTGTTGAGATATCATTGCGTGTGACACAAGCATGCATCATGACATTGCATAACTGTTGTGTTGTGCTTTTATTTACTTATTCAGTTATTCGTGTGTATACGTTTATTACATGTTATTTGTTGCCATATATGAAATTATTTGGAAAGAGGCGGGAACCTACTCGGTGATATTTCTATATCACTCACCCCTTTATTTTTCCCCAGGTGAACAGGAGTATGATTATATTTACATAGAAGACGGAGCAGAGTACGGCTAGTGGGATAGTTAGAGCCAGAAGATGTTTACCTTGGCAGTTTTATTTTTTGTATGTTGAAATGTAATAATGAACTTAGACATGGTACTTATCTGATGTTAGATTTGAAATGTATAGATAAAATGAATGTTTATTTTATTTATTTCGTTTCCGCTGCGAAATTTTCTACGTCACTGCTGACGTATAAGAGAATTGAACGACGCCTTATAGCTCTCGTAGCAGACTACAGCGGGTGCACCGTTTCCGATGCTAGGGTTTTGGAGCGGGGCGCTACAGGTGGTATCAGAGCCGAGCCTCTAGATCCGCCTCAGAAACATATGATTAACTAGGTCACTTAGATGTAAGCGATGATTTTCGACATAAGTTATGATCGGGTTAAGGGGTGTGAGGACTGTTAGCTAAAGAATTACTCTTTTAATCCAGAATTCGTAAATTGCCAAAATACCCTTGTTTTATGATTTTGAATAAATTGTGAAGTGCAGAAAGAAATGGACCCAACTGGAAATGTTGGAACATGCCAGGCTTAAAATCAGATCAATAACATTGGTGAAGCCTTGGTTACGTTAACAAATATCGTTACTCATCAGCAACAACAGCTGAATCAGCATGTACCGTCTCCACTGCCACAGCCGAGTTTGAGGTTCTTTTACAAGGAGATGCAGAATGTCCGAGCTCCTACCTTCAGGGGCACATTGAAGCCAGAAGAAGCTGAGATATGGCTGAAGGAGATGTCAGATCACCTCTGACTTTTGTGGGTGCGGATGATCTAAGGGTGGAGGTTGTAGTACCTTTTCCGATTAGAGATGCCGAATTATGGTGGAGTAGTGTTGAGATACGGTTGACTGTGCCGATTACCTGGGTTCAGTTCTGTGAAGAATTCAAGAGATATCATGTCCCTGACAGCGTGATTCTGCAGCGTATGGCTGAGTTTCAAGCTATGACTCAGGGGAACATCTCTGTTGCAGAGTATGTTGAGAGGTTTCATGCCTTGGGTCAGTATGTGTCGTCTACCATGACAGATCAGAGATTGAAGATGTTGAAGTTTAAGACTGGTTTGAGATCTGAGATTCAGACCGGGTTTGTGAATGTGAGGGCCCGAACATTTGATGAGCTGCTCGAAGTGTGTCGTGAAGTGGAAGGGGACTGCAGGAGAGTTAGTGCTGAGGATCGTGGCAAGAGGCCACGAGATGAATTTGGATCGGGGAAATCTGGATGATGGGTGAAGGTACCCCGACGTCAGCCGATGGGTGTACAGTTTAGGCTACCGCAGCAGCAGCCACAGCGAAACTTTGATCAGCCTCGGAGAAATACTGGAACGGCAAAGCCATGTGTTTACTGTGGCTGAAATCATCTGAGTGAATGCTGAAGGAAAAATAACATTTGTTACAAGTGTGGTAAGCCTAGAGATTACACCCGAGAGTGTCCACAACAGTCGCAAGGTGGTCAACAGAAGGAAAGGCCAAAGATGAACGCTAGAGTACATGTCATTACTGATCCTGAGGTGGAAGCAATGAACGATGTTGTGACAGGTACCGTTCAAATAATTCAACCATGTAATTGTTATACCTGTTTCATTATGTGTTAGATACTCGTGTATTTAGTTAGCACTTAAATTACGATAAGATCAATCTTGGTTAATGAAGTTCCGGCTAACGTACTTTTTGATAGTGGCACAAGTCACTCGTTTGTCTCAAAAAGATTCGTGAAGTACTTGAACAAGTGTCCAGAATGGTTAGAAATCCCCTATCGAGTGCAAGCTGCCGGTGATACAGTGATAATTTCACATCACCAATATAAAGGGTGTGAATTGAAAATTGTGGAACAAATGTTCACCGCTACGCTTATTCTGATTCAACTAAGAGATTTCAATATCATTCTTGGGATGGACTGGCTGGCGGAGCATCACACAAATATAGATTGACGACAGAAGCAAGTGAGTATTAGATGTCCTGATGCAAAAGAGGTGGTGTTCCAGGGAAATTTTAAGTTAAAGAAGGTTCCAAAAAAATCTATCTGACCGCAGTGTTGGCACATCGGATGCTGCAGATAGGGGCAGAAGGTTTTCTGGTATATGCAATAGACTCGAAGCAAGAGGCGCCGACGATTGAACAGATTCTGGTTGTGAACGAACTCAAAGATGTGTTTCAAGATGAGTTGTCGGGTTTGCCACCGAGTCACAAAGTTGAGTTTGAGATAAATCTTATTCCAGGAGTTGGACTGATCTCAAAGACACCTTACCATATGGCTCCGGCGGAGTTGAAAGAATTGAAAGATTAGTTGCAAGAGCTTCTTGATCGGAATTTTATCTGTCCGAGTGTTTCACCGTGGGGAGTGCCGGTGTTGTTTGTCAAGAAGAAGGACGGAAGCTTGAGACTGTTTATCAATTATCGTGAGATCAATAAGATCATGATAAAGAATAAGTACCCTCTACCTCGCATTGAGGATTTGTTTGATCAGCTGAAAGGTGCACGTGTGTTTTCTAAGATTGATCTGCGGTTCGGTTATCATCAGTTGAGAGTTAAGGTAGAAGATGTAGAAAAGACTGTGTTTCATACCTGATACATTCATTACGAATTTCTGGTGATGTTGTTCGGTCTGACTAATGCTCCAGCTGCATTTATGGACCTGATGAATACAGAATTCAAAGAATAGCTGGACAAGTTTGTGGTTGTCTTCATTGATGACATTTTCATGTACTCTCCGAGCGAAGAGAAACATGCTGAACACTTAAAGAAGTGCTAGAGACTCTGAGACAGAAGAAATTGTACGCTAAGTTCAGCAAATGCAAATTCTGGCTGAAGAGCGTGACATTTTTGTGTCATGTGGTTTCAGAAGAAGGGATATCAGTAGATCCTAAAAAAATTGAGGCAATCACTGAATGGCCACAACCAACCAATGTCACGGAAGGGAGAAGTTTTCTGGGGTTGGCAGGCTATTACCGGAAATTTGTAGAAGGATTTTCCAGAATAGCAGTTCCGCTGAGTAGATTAACGCAGAAAAAGACGAAGTTTGAGTGGATTGTGGAGTGTGAGAAAAGTTTTACTGAATTAAAAAAGAGACTGACCACTGCACCAGTATTGGCGCAGCCCTCTGGATCGGAAGAGTTCGTCATATACCGTGACGCGTCCAGGAATGGTCTAGGTTGCGTGCTCATGCAAGAAGGCAAGGTTATCGCTTATGCCTCTTGACAGTTAAAGCAGTATAAGCAGAATTATCCGACTCATGATCTTGAGTGGGCAGCAGTGGTTTTCGCACTCAAAATATGGAGATATTATCTTTATGGAGCAAAATATGAGGTTTTCACGGATCACAAGAGTCTGAAATATCTGTTCACACAGAAGGAGTTGAACATGAGGCATCGAAGATGGTTGGAATTGTTGAAGGACTATGATCTGACAATCAGTTATCACCTGGGAAAAGCAAATGTAGTAGCTGACGCGTTGAGTCGTAAATCTAGTCATGCAGGCCAGACACCGCTAGAGAGAGAGATGGCTGAGTTTGATCTTGATATACTTGACTCGATGGCGAGTGTTTTGGCTACACTTACTATTACTCCTACGCTAGTGGAGCAGATTAAGGAGTCACAGAAAGAAGATGCTGATTTGAGAATGGTTCGTGACAGTATGCTGACTAGTTAGGTGAATGGATTTCAGGTACACGATGATGAGAGTTTATGGTTTCAAGGGAGACTGTGTGTACCAGATAAAGAAGATTTGCGGAAAGAGTTGTTGAAAGAGGCTCATAATTCTAATTTGTCCATTCATCCTGGAGCGACTAAAATGCACAAAGATCTTAAGAAACATTACTGGTGGAGTGGGATGAAGCGTCACGTAGCTGATTTTATCGAGAGATGTCTGGTTTGTCAACAAGTAAAAGCAGAGCACCAGAGACCCAGAGGGTTAATGATTCCATTGGAAATACCTTAATGGAAATGGAAGCACATTACGATGGACTTTGTTATGGGACTCGTGAGAACCCGTAATGTCAATGATATGATTTAGGTGATAGTAGATTGGCTGACGAAGTCGGCTCATTTTCTACCTGTGCCGAGTGATGCGCCTCTGGAAAGACTCGTGACTCTATATATTGACAATATTGTCAGCTTACATGGTGTTAGTTTATGTGCCCTAGGCCATGATTTGGATATTTATGTTATACACTTATTATTAATAAAAGAGGTTTTATTATCATTATTGTTGGTTAGTATGTTACACAATTTTGATATATGTCCCTGATTCATTATTGTTATAGAGATAAAATAATATTCGATCAGTATGAGTATTGATTTGATAATCATGAGATGATTATGTGTATGGTGATACAAATCAATCTCATAGATACTTGTTAGAGAACAGTGTATTGGATAGACCCATCATGAGATTACTACATGGATTAGCGTCATAAGTAAATCTCATGATAGTCATGTTTTAATCCTTTGACTTGAGATTGTCATAGTTTCCAACATATGGACTATTATATTTTGACATGATCAAACGTTATCCGTAACTGGATAATAATAAAGGTCATGATTGAATGTGATAGAAATTATGTAGAGGATATTGAACAATCAAGATAGAATTTGTCCCTCTCTTTTGAGAGAGATATCTTTGGGCCCCTCGATTAGTGAGACTGTGAAATGCATGGCCGTGCTCAAATGAATTGATAGTGTGATCAATATCATTTGTTTTATCAGTCTACTTAGAGATCGAGTAATCATACGTTTGAACAATATGAGTATGACGCTGACCATGACTTATGTTCAAGCTAGATATCGTGTGACAAAGGGATTAATACATGTGCTATTATTAGGCTAGTTGTACTGTACTTGTATTAATTGGGTAGTCGTAATGCCTTGCTAGAGGCCAATTACGACTTGTTGGTTTAATAGAGATTTAATCAACTGCCAATTAATATGGGCCTATCGGGTCACACACAAGAATGCGTATGGGCTGATATCAATAACATTAATAATATTAATATTAGATATTAATTATTATTACTATTATTACTATTAATTTCGTTTTTAATGGTGTATATATATATTATCGGATAATAATAAAAAAATTCCATATCTGATATGGATTTTGAATATCCTGTTAGAATCCATATTTGATATGGATTTCGATTGACACTAAATAATCCGATTAGGAATCGGATTTTGATGCCGATAGATGTGTATATATATTGTGTATCTCGTATACAGAGACACACAAGAAAAACAACAGAAAACCCTAGAGCCGTTTTTGGAGAAAAGCGAGTTCTCTCAGCCGCGCCGTTCAAGAGCTAGCACTCCGGGCGGAAGCATTTGTGTGGATACCGACAGAGGGTGTTCGTGATTTCGCACCTCTTCCATCTGCGGATTTCGAATCTTCGGAGGTAATTTTTGAGTTTCTTTCATCGATTAAACGAACAACATGGATCCTTGGTAGGAAATCGGAGATCAAGTTTTGTTTTTCCGCTGCGCGTTTTGCAGTGATCTCGTTTGATTTTCTAACAGTATATTGACAATATTGTCAGCTTAAATGGAGTGCCGATAAATATCGTGTCAGACCGTGATCTAAGATTTACATTTAGATTCTGCTCAGCATGTCAGAGAATAAGGGGCATTGAACTGCATTTGGGCACGACATTTCATCCGCAAACAGACGGGCAGTCCGAGTGGACGATACAGACATTGGAGGACATGTTACGAGCTTGTGCCCTGGATTTCAAAGGTAATTGGGACAGTATGCTGAAGTTGATTAAATTCTCTTATAACAATAGTCATCACTGCGCTATTGGTATGGCACCATTTGAAGCATTATATGGTCGTAAGTGTCGGTCACCTGTGTACTGGGATGAAGTTGGGGAACGAGTTGTCACCGGGCCAGAATTGGTTGAGCAGACTAAGGAGAAGATCAAGATTATTCGTGAAAGGCTCAAAGTTGCTCAAGATCGGAACAAAAGTTGGGCTGATTCTAAGAGGCGACCCCTGGAGCTTTCGGTTGGAGAAAAAGCATATTTAAAAGTATCGTCAATGAAAGGTCTAAGTAGGTTCGGGGGGGAGGGAAGCTGAGTCCTTGTTACATTGGTCCGTACGAAATACTCGAAAGAGTTAGGACGCTGGCATATAACTTGGCTTTACCCCCCGGCGTTGGCTCAGGTTCATAATGTATTTCATGTGTCGCAATTAAGAAGGTATGTTCCGGATCCGAGCCACATACTGGACAAACGATCGTTGAAAGTTAGACTTGACGTGACTTATGAAGAGGTTCCGGTGAATATCATAGATCGCAAAGATCAAGAGCTGAGACGGAGGATCATACCTTATGACAAGGTTCAATGGAGCAACCATACCGTAAGAGAAGCGACATGGGAGCTTGAAGAGCAAATGCGAGAGAAATATTCGCATCTATTCGCCTAAGGCACACAAGTTTCGAGGTCAAAACTTATTTTAAGGGGGGTAGACTGTTACGTACGGTAAAAAAAAGAAAAAAAGAAAAGATAAAAAAAGCTTTACAATAACTCTCCCTTATCTACCCTATGAAACCCCCACCATAACTCCTCTAATTATCCTTATCCTCATTATCCGATTTCTTAACTCCTTCATTTAATAAGGATAAAATAACAAAAATTTAGACCCTATTATATTAGGCCAATCGGCCAAACAACAACGGGAAAGGGAAAAGGTGCTGAGAGCAGAGAAGAAAAAAGAGAAAGAAAAGAGAGGAGAAGAAAGGAGAAGAATGGAGGAGGAGAATTGCACCACCACCACAACCACCACCATTAGCTTTAGACTACAACAAAGAGGTAGGTGGTCCTTCTCTTTTTGAGTCAATTTCATATATGTATTTATTTGCTATTTGTATTACTTGTGGTTATTTTATTTGTTAGAATACAAATTGATGAATGTTAAGTGTTATATGCTTTAGCTGCTTCCATTGTTGTATAGAAAAGTTGGGTACATGTTTTTATTTACTGTTTTTTTTAATGGGTTGCCCCGAGGTATCCTCCCAGCCGAAAGCCAGAAGACTAATCCTCTGTCCCTGCGGTCAGCACACGAAGTGGTAGGGGACTGGCCAAATGGTTTGCTCTATTCACATGAGCGGGGATCGAACCCCCAACCACATGCTTAAAGGACGAGGTGCTGAACCACCACGCCAACCATGTTGGTTTGATAAGCATTTACAAAGGGGTGCAACACGAGGACTTCCCAGGGGGTCACCCATCCTAGTACTACTCTCGCCCAAGCACGCTTAACTTCGGAGTTCTGATGGGATCCGGTGCATTAGTGCTGGTATGATCGCACCCATAAATAAAATACTTTTTATTTACTGTTTTTCTTCGGTTTTGAAATCATAAAGAAAAGGAAAAAAATTGTTTTAAGTTTATGATTGTATATGCAGTGTATGAATCAATTTTTTATATATACTTAATGTTTTCACTGAAGAAACAAAAAAAAATACATAACAGAGAATCAAAAAAACTTGCTTCGGTTTGTGGTGGGATTGCTGGGCTTAATTAGATTTAAATAAAAACAAAGGTTTCATATATATAAAAAAATTGTCGTTTCTTTGTTAAAAGAAAAATGTTCCTTAATATTAAAAAGAAAGAAAGGTTCTGAGTATAAACTCTAAAAAAAAGATTAATTTCTGACATCTTATTAATATATATATATATATAATAAAACATATATAACTGAAGATATTTAGGAAAAATAGAAATTTAATAGTTTGATTAACGGAATGATAAATCAATGTTTGTTACAAAAAGGGGATTAGTAATGAAATTTAATTACGGAAAAATATGGAATTTTCATTCAGTGAAAATGTGAAGAGGAGAAATAGATGAGAAGAAGAGAAATTGTGTATGTGTTGCATTACATCTGCATTTCATGGCACGTGCATTGTCCCTTGGGACGTGTGGCCCTATGAGGCATGTGCCCCTATGTGGCGTGTGACCTTATGAGGCGTGTGGCCCGACGGGCCGTGTGGCTTGTGTTAGGTCCGAAATACACTCTAGAGGGGGGTGAATAGAGTGTTTGGCTCTTTTGCAGAATTTTTTCTTGTGTGACTCAACTCAAAAGATATTCAAAATCAGAGCAAGAATGGGAGATGAGAAGTAATGAATGAGTACACCGGATATAGAGTGGTTCGAATCGTAAATAATTCTACTCCACTACCACTTTGTTGCCAAAGTGGATTTTCAACAACTACTCTTCTTATTAAGGACAATAAGAACAACCACAGCAACACTTACATTAACACCTTAGTGTAAGCACCAACAACAGCAACTTCTTGCACAAAACACTCTTATGCAACTACAGCTCTTAGCAAGAACAACTTCTTGCTACCTCACAACTTCAACAAAGTTTTGCCTCAAGAACTTCTCATAGTGGGTTGAAGAAATATAGTAAGGTTCACACTTTCTCATTAGTCTAAGCACAAGCAAGAGATCAAATATTTATGGTTCCTCTTGTGCTTGACTCTTTTTCTCTAAATATACAACAATGAAGAGCAAAGAAAAGCTAAACAAGCTTTAAGCAAATTTACAAGTATGAGAGAACGATACAACAATGGAAGATGAAGCTAGATGATGTTGAAAGTGTGTCTTTGCCTCATCCAAGCCTCTTCTATTTATAGATGAAGTTCACCATGTTTTTGAGGCTCTCCACCAAGTCTTCATCTTCAAAAATGTCAAGACAATGTCCAAATAGTCTTTAGCCACCCTATGGAGTGATATGATCTTCAATAGCCAACCTAGGATAGCTTAGACATGTATACAATAGTCAAGGAAGCATGTAATATATTGGGTTAAAGTCCACAAGAAATTTAAGCAAGATTGGAAAGAGAAAACATCATAAATCTCCCTTGGATTTTGTTCCAACGTTCAGAAAATTGGAATTCTGGGGGACATCGATCGATCGAAGTGCCTGGGGGGAGAGATCGATGTCCTCCAGAACATTGCAGTTTTTGACACTGCCTGACATCGATCGATCGATGTCAGAGGCTGAAGTGACATCGATCGATCGATGTCCCAGCCTGAGAGATCGATGTTGGACAGATTCCTTTCTGACTGACATCGATCGATCAAAGTCTCTCTGAGGAGAGACTGAAGTGACATCGATCGATCGATGTCCCTGGGTTGAGAGATCGATGTTGGACAGAATGCTTACTGACTGACATCGATCGATCGATGTCGGAGGCTGAAGTACATCGATCGGTCGATGTCCCTAGCCTGAGAGATCGATGTTGGACAGTGAGTTCCAATCTCAACCATTTTTGACATAGTGTGATTTTCTCATCTTGCATCAAGTATCAAACACAAATTTAACTCATTTAAAACATCTTTTCATCATTAAAACAATTTATAACTTAACAGCCTGATGAGGCATGTGGTAGGATCCCTTCGAGGTTCATGCATTGCACGGTAGAGAGGCAGGCATTCATGTGTTGAGATATCGTTGTGTGTGACACAAGCATGCATCATGACATCGCATAACTGTTGTGTTGTGCTTTTATTTACTTATTCAGTTATTCATGTGTATACGTGTATTACATGTTATTTGTTGCCATATATAAAATTATTTTGAAAGAGACGGAAAGCTACTGGGTGATATTTCTATATCACTCACCCCTTTATTTTTTCCCAGGTGAACAGGAGTATGATTATATTTACATAGAAGATGGAACGGAGTACGGCCAGTTCGGTAGTTAGAGCCAGAAGATGTTTACCTTGGCAGTTTTATTTTCTGTATGTTGAAATGTAATAATGAACTTAGACATGGTACTTATCGGATGTTAGATTTGAAATGTATAAATAAAATGAATGTTTATTTTATTTATTTCGTTTCCGCTGCGAAATTTTCTACGCCACTGCTGACGTATAAGAGAATTGAACGACGCCTTATAGCTCTCATAGCAGACTATGGCGGATGCACCGTTTCCGATGCTAGGGTTCGGGAGTGGGGCGCTACAAATCAATTGCTAAAAACAGAGTTTGGGAACTCGTTCAGTTGTCAAACGGAACCCTATGATGGGATGCAAATGGATCTTTAAAAGCAAAAAAGACTAATTCAGTAACGTTGAAATATAAACCCAGGCATGTAGCTAAATGTTTCACTAAAAAAGAATGTATTGATTGCCATAAAACTTTCTCTCCAGTCTCATTGAAAGAAAGATTCATTTTGAATAAATATAGTTTGTAATCGTATTTATAGTATGTGTGAGATATAAATGTTATTATGCGTTATGATTTAAATGCATGTGGAGTTTTCGATGACAGCAGTAAATTAGGTGGGTGGAGGCACGCCAGAGTAGAAAAAGATCATCACAATTATAGATTGATTATAATTACTATTGAATTAACAAATTTATATATTTTGGTTACCGTAATTATAGAATAAATAAAGACATACTCTTGGATACAAAACTAGCACTTTTATAATTAAATTTTGTATGCTTCAATTTTTAAGTATTCAGTTATTAAACTTTGTTTGTTAAAAATTATATGAAACTTTCAGAAAATTTCCCGTACGTCCTCACCGTTTTAGCAAAATACACTCGACATCCCCCGTAGTTTTTTCCCCCAACTTTTCTCTCTCTATACTTTTGCGCTAGATGGTTTCTCCAATTTTGTGTCTAAGTTAACAGTGAAAAGAACAGAAAATTACACTTTCACCATCAATGGTTTC
The DNA here is from genome assembly GCA_036186865.1 of Eustoma russellianum. Classification (NCBI taxonomy): domain Eukaryota; kingdom Viridiplantae; phylum Streptophyta; class Magnoliopsida; order Gentianales; family Gentianaceae; genus Eustoma; species Eustoma russellianum. Next base: position 3,265,596 of record AP025074.1, on the reverse strand, counting down.
GATGAATCATTCCTAGCAAGACCTCTAATGGCGGGAGTTGAAAGTAAATCAAAAATATAAGAGAGGTAAATGTATATAAAAAAAACTAGAGAGGGCCGTGTATATATTTCCCTGAAAGATAGAGAGTCAAAAAGTAATTATCTCTTAAATTTTATATTGAATTACTATCCTCGTTTAGCAATCATATAAGTTAGAATTGCGCACATTTCATTCCTTTGTATCGAAATAAATCCAAGTGAATCAGATGTTCATTGATATGCTACACGTGTGAACATCTCCTCTGAAAATTTTAGCAAAGACCACATCCAAATACGATGGCAAACAAAACTGGATATAAAATTAAAATAATTCTTGTGAGAGGTAATTAGACATGCTGAAATCCATAATAACCATCCAAAAAGCTTGCAACAGTTTCAGTTCCTTTAAAAACATCAATTTCCTTGTGAAGATTTCCATATGGTGAAGTGAGCATTCCTCCTAGTGACAAAGATGTTCGTATTATATAGTAGAACGGTTCCACCATTTCGGTCAACATTATCTGACTCTTATAGGATGATAGGTTGTCTAAAGTTTATGTCATCTACATGAATCCAAGTACACAAGCATGTCCGCATGGCCAAGGAGACGCACGATGCCCCCTCAGTAGCAATCAGGATCTCATGTTAGCATCAATCGTTTCAGTTCAGAGTCATTGAAGGTCAGTTATCTCAAACTCAGCTAGTCACATTAGTTATTGCCTCTACCTTGGTCGTAGCTGTCATCCGACAATAGCGTAAACCTCTGTTATACTTAACAAGCCGGCCATCAACCCGGTAGTCAATGCCTCTCTGGTCAACTCGGTACTAGCAGCTCAAACAGACTCCTGCCATGGCAGCAGCTTGGCTATCAACACGTGGCGCTACATGGCAGCCATGTGCAAGCATGACATGACACATGGCGCTCTCTCACAGCTCCTAAACATGCATCGGTCATCCACAGCATACAAGAAGAACAAACATCGTCAACAAAAGACACGTTCAACGAAATTTAGAACATCCTTGTCGAACAATAAGAAGAGACAAGTTTCTCTAAATATTCCAACATAAACACACCCAAATATCGAAATACATGTCACTGAGTTGATTGCTAAAGAGTTAATATTTCATCCAAGCAGCCGTTGATTTGATTAAGGTTGCTTGAAGTTTTCTCCACGACATCCACCACTAAATCTGGAATAACCTTATGAGTTCCTTCAAAAAAATTTGCTGCTTGATAAAGTGTTGCACATCAGGTTGGCACCACAATACAGCTTGACACAGCTCGACAAAATACAGCACATTTCGGTTCAACTTAGCTGAAACTGAGTTTCCTACGAAGGATCAGATCACAGCACTGGTCGAATCGCCGAGCAAACAACATGGCCTAGCTGAATCTATTCAAGATACTGTTATTCCTGTAATCGGAACAAGTGCACTGTGTGCATGTGAGTAAATTGACAACAGAACGCAAGCAAAACCGAGGCGAGTATAAGGACTCTGTCCTTAAGACGAATTGCTCCGGTATACTGTGCCCAACCGGATGGAACAAACGTCTCCCAGGATACAACGGTTTCAGTTCATACGGGCGGCACTACAGCGTAAGAACTTCGACGAACCCGTTAAAGATGTACTGATTTCTCGAGTTGACTGTATCGTGATGAAATGCAATGCAGAATGCTTTAAGAAAAAGGATCGCGGAACTGTTAGAACAGTGTGTTCTGTATGCATGCATGGCAACGAAAATATATAGATGGAGGGTGGTTGAAGGAGGTTGAAGGAGGTTGAAATCGGTTTATGGTCAGAACGAATCTGGACCGTTGGATTAAACCAGTTTAAGATCTACACCGTTAGATCATAATCCTTGTCTGAACAAACGTAAGTCGTTGGATCAGGTAAACCGAAGATAAGATCAAATCTGAGACGTAGGATCAGCAACTGCGATCAACCGCAGATAAACCGTAGGATCAGAATTGATCTTGACAGTTGGATCACCGCAGATAAATTGTAGACCGTAGGATCAAGTAATTATTTTTCTGGAAAAATTTAAAAGAAAATTTATCCAAAAAGATAAGAACCGGGCGGGCGAGCCACGAGCCACGAGCGCGCGCGTGTGTGGTGAACCTTGCCTGAGCTGCGTTCTGACTCCGTCAGAAAACTTCTCATGCCCAAGGGCACATTTTAGAAAGCTCCAACTTGAATCTTATATGGTGGCCTTTCTCTCTCAAGTGGGCAATGTGGTATACAAGCAAATTGGTGATGTGTTCACTCCTCAAGAGGCCACATCACCAATTTTTCTAATTTCCACCAATTTTACTCCAACTTTGAGCATTAATTTTTCATTCACCCGGTATCGGAATCGAGTGATTCAAAAGCCTAAAATCATCTACTCGTTACGTAGATAATTTAGAAATTTTTAGTTTCCGTTTTTGATTAACGAACACTAATCATAATTAAGCTCAAAGTATGGTGGTCGTCAACTTTTGACAAACCCACTTACAATCCAATCTTTTCCCATTTCATTTCTCCAACAGATACAATGGCAGGCTACCTCCAGCCAAGCACCAACAGTTCATGGATCTAGACTCAGGGGTTACGGACTAGATGACAAGTAATGGTAATTTTATGAACTCTTACTCTATGTTTTCAGTACCTAAGAAAGTAAAAATTACTAATGGTACTTCCTTAGAAATTATCTGAATAGGCTCTGCATGTGCTAATGACAAAATGTTGCTAAAATATATCTTACATGTCCGTAGCTTAAGCTTCAATCAACTATTAGTAGGTAAACTAACTAGGGACAGTAATTGTAGAACCTGCTTCTCATCGCCGGAATGTTGTTTTCAAGAAAACAAAATGAAGGCAATGATTAGTAGTGCTAAGAATATAGCGGGTCTGTTCCTACTGTAATCTGAAAACAGAGCCTTAGTAAGTACAACAGAGTAGCCAAATGATCAGGATGCCACTAGTACATTGTACCCTAGAAAATCTTATCCAGATGATATTTTGCTATCGCATAACAGACTTGGTCATCCCAATTTTGTATACCTCAAACGATTAATGCCAAAATTATTTAACTCTGCTGACCTTAAAAGTATTACATGTGAAACTTGTTAGTTAGCTAAACACACAAAACAGAGTTATCCTGCTAAAATATCCATTTCCATCGTTTAATCTTATTCACTCTCATATATAAGGACCATCTAGAGTAGCAAATATCAATGATGCAAGATGGTCTATGACCTTTGTAGATGATCACACTAGGGTCACATGGGTCTACTGCTTAAAAGTAAAAACGAGATTGGACAAATAGTTATGAGATACTTGATACTTATTAAAAATCACTTCAGAACATAAACAACTAGGGGTAGAGTATTAGGACTTTCGTTCATAATGTTATGGATGAAATTCGTATTTTAGTGATTCATTATATACATACACTATTTTATTTATATTACATACAAAGATAAAAATGTGATATGATTGATACCAAGCCTCTTATACATGTAGTTTGATCAATAGGATTTGCCAACAACAACAATAATAATCATACCCAGTATATCTCAACTACAACAAAAGCTATCGTTAGGGTCTGGGGAGGGTGAGAGACAGACAAATAACACCTCCATCCCAAGGGATATAGAGTTTGCTTACAGTGAGACCACATGCTCTATATGTATCTGCATATATAGCACAATAATAGAAATATCTACTAGTGATCAATAGGATTTGATTGATACCAAATTTCGTCTATATGTGGCAATAGGATTTGATTGATACCAAATCTCTTATATATGGGATTTGATCAATAGGATTTGATTGATACTTCATAACAAGCACAACTGCCTCTTTTCGAATAGATCCTCCACTACTTTAAAATAACTATCTTTTCCAAGTAAAATATATATTGCTGCTCTAACCATAACTACCCTTTTTCAAATACATATTGCTGCTCTAACCACTACTATTCTCTCTTCAAGAAATTCGATCACTAGGCCAACATGAAAACGACCATCTATGACGAAGAGTTTAAAACGTATTGCCAAATTCAGTGACGAGGCAGCAACATTATCTCTAAAACGTGTTCATGTGTATAGTTGTTTGAAAAGACGTCCACCAGTATATATACGTAACTAGTCATGAAACTATCATTTATACGTAATCTAAAACCCCTAATCTACTACAACAAACCTCTTCAATGGCTTCCTCCCTCTTGTTTCTTTCTTCTTTTCTCCATAAACCTCTTTTCCAGGCCACTTTGCCTAGGCTCGAAGTATTCCCAAAAGCTTTGTCCGTAAACCATACAAGCCATGGACTCAGCGGCAGCCCAAGGATGATCCGGTGCCATGCTGACAGCACCACCACTCTTGATGACACAATCCGACGGTCAGCAAACTACCAGCACTCCTATTGGGATTTCGATGAAGTGCAGTCACTCAAAAACGAATACAATGTAATGTGTTCTGATACCAGCAGTAACGCATTTCTCATCTACATGTATATGTGCATATTAACAAATTTTAGGTTGATCATGGAATATTTAAGGATAAAGAAGCATACATGCATATAGTAGGTTTCTAGGAACATCATAAAATGGATGTGTAGGGTGTTGGGAAAATCGGGTAATTTTCCTACTAAGACAACACAACTAGTAAAATGAACCAGTTCAGTACTAATGAACTGGACAAAATACTAACAAAGCTACCCGACAAATAATACTGAATACTACAATTGAAAAAAAACAGTATAACAAAAATAAATAGAACAAAATAATAAAAGAGATAAAAAGAGAAACACACCCGAAAACTTTGGTAATGGAGTTCAGCCAAGATAGCTTAATCTCCGAGCCTGTTAAACTGCTTGCTTCTATTGATATATAGGAGAAGAAAAGAAGTTTGGGATGATTTATATAAGAAGAGGAGTGGTTTATTTATAAATCTCAACCTCCCCCTCCAATTTCTAAGCCCACGGTGTGGGATTTCCAATTAGGCCGAAATTCAACAAATCTCCACCTTGGCTTAATTCCAAATCCTATCAAATACAAAACTTATCAAACAAAATAATAAAAATTAGTCTTTGTGGTGCTTCCAAATATTGGCCTTTGAGGTGCCAACTCAAATATGCAAGATATTAACCAAGTCTAAACAATGTTCGAACTTGGCCCTTGTAACAACCTTGGTCAACATATCTGCAAGATTATCCGTAGTATGATTCTTCTGGAGAAGTATCTCCTCCTCTTCAAGAATTTCCCGCACAAAATGATAGCGAACATCAATGTGCTTCGTTCATGCGTGAAAGACTTGATTCTTTGCTAAATGAATAGCACTCTGACTGTCAGAATATACTTTAAGTTATTTCTGACAAACTCCCAAGTATTAAGCAACCTATAAAGCTAAATTGCTTCCTTCACAGCCTATGTAATCGCAATATACTCTGCCTCTGTTGTAGACAAAGCCACCATTGACTGCAAGATAGACTTCCAACTCACTGGCGCTTTTGCCAAAGTGAACAAATAACCAGTTGTAGATCGTCGCTTATCCAAATCTCCTGCATAATCAAAATCATAATATCCAATAATGCGTTGACCAAGTGATTCATCTTGCTCAAATGTCAATCCAACATCTACGGTATTTTGGAGATACCGTAGAATCCATTTCACAGCTTGCCAATGACCCTTGCTTGGATCATGCATGTACCTACTAATAACACTAACAGAATGTGAAATATCTGGTCTCCTATACACCATTGCATACATCAAGCTTCCAACTGCATTTGCATACAGAATTTTTGCCTTATATTCTCGTTCTTCATCAGTCGCTGGAGACAAACGGCTACTCAGTTTCAAATGAGGAGCAAGTGGGATACTTACAGGTTTTGTATCTTTGTGCATACCAAGCCGGTGTAGTATCTTCTGCAAATACTGCTTCTGTGACAACCAAAGTTTGCCCCTCTCTATGTCCCTACTTATTTCCATATCGAGAATCTTCCCGGCTTCCCCCAAATCCTTCATCTCAAACTCTTTACTCAACTGAGCCTTCAACTTGTCAATATCTACTTGGCTCTTTACTGCAATCAGCATATCATCAACATATAAGAGTAAGTAGATGTAGGAACCATCTTGAAGTCTGCGCAAATACACACAATGATCGTATTTACTCCTCTTGTACGACTGACACTTCATGAACTTATCAAATTGTTTGTATCATTGCCTCAGAGATTATTTCAGCCCGTACAACGATTTGCTAAGTTTACAAACCCAATCTTCTTTACCAACAACCTTGTATCCTTCTGGCTGAGTCACGTAGATTTTCTCATTCAAATCACCGTGTAGGAACACGGTTTTCACATGGAGCTGAGCTAGCTCCAAATTCAACTGTGCTACCAAGGCCAACAAAATCCTAATAGAGGAATGTTTAACAACTGGAGAAAATACCTCATTATAATCAATTTCCTCTATCTGAGCAAAGCCTTTAGCCACCAACCTTGCCTTGTAGCAAACATCTTCTTTATGAGGAAATCCTTCTTTCTTTGCAATTACCCATTTGCACCCAATTACCTTCTTATAATCTGGTAGTTGTGCCAGCTTCCACGTATTGTTCTTCTTAAGAGATTGCATCTCTTCTTCCATTGCACCTGCCCAGCCTCCACTTTTCGAATATAGAATAGCTTCTGTGTAGGTGGATGGAATGTCATCAACAACTGGAAGTGTATAGGCTACCATGTTAGTAAAATGAGTAGGCTTTTGAATTTCTTGTCTTTGCCTTCTAACTGCAATTGGCGCCAATTGCTGTTGAGGTTAAACCACTTCCTCATCTGACTCTTCCTCTGCCATAGGAGAGTCACATGTGGTGTTTCGTGCTAGGATCACCACTTTTTGCTCAAACTCCACCTGCTTCGGAGTACACTCCACCTGCTTCGGAGTACTATTAGCTCCTTGATTTACCTTGTTCAACATGACAGATTCATCAAAGGTAACATTCCTGCTGATAATCGTTTTCTTTGCCTCCAAACACCATAAATGGTATCCCTTCACTTCAGGATTGAAGCCCATGAAAAGAGTCTTCTTTGCTCGTGGATCCAACTTTGATTCAATCACATGATAATATGCAATAGAACCCAAAACATGCAAAGAATCATAATCAGTCGCAGGTCTTCTAAACCATACCTTTAACGGAGTTTTGCCATCTATAGCAGATGGTGGCAAACGATTGACGTGATGTTGAGTGTAAGTCACAGCCTTAGCCCAAAATTTTCTGCTTAAGCCAGCATTAAACAGCAGTGCACTCTCTGTTGGAAAATGAATTGTTTTGATGAAGTTAAAAGATGTTTGAAAATGAACTAAAAAGATATTTCATAATTGGAACAAAATGAAAAGAAAGCATTGTAACAGATAGATATCTCACATAGGGGGAGATTGTTAGAGTATGAATGTTTTGATGAAGTTTAAAGATGTTTGAAAAGGATTTAGAAGTAGTTTTATACTTGAAAATAAGAAAGAGACATCATACCCTGACATAGATCTCTAAACAGAGATCGATGTACATCATACCCTGACATAGATCTCTAAAACAGAGATCGATGTACATCATACCCTGACATAGATCTCTAAAACAGAGATCGATGTACATCATACCCTGACATAGATCTCTAAAACAGAGATCGATGTACATCATACTCTGACATAGATCTCTAAAACAGAGATCGATGTACATCATACCCTGACATAGATCGATCGATGTACATCATACCCTCACATAGATCGATCGATGTCAAGCAGTATCAAAACCAGAAAGTTTCTGGAGGACATTGATCTCTCAACACAGGGACATCGATCGATCGATGTACATCATACACTCACATAGATCGATCGATGTCAGGCAGTATCAAAATCAGAAAGTTTCTAGAGGACATAGATCTCTCAACCCAGGGACATCGATCTATCGATGTCCCCCAGAATTCAAATTTTTTGAACGTTGGAACACAATCCAAGTGAAATTTTTAATGATTTCTCTTTCCAATCTTGCTCAAATTTCTTGTGGACTTTAACCCAACATATTACATGCTTCCTTGACTATTGTATCCATGTCTAAGCAATCCTAGGTTGGCTATTGAGGATCAAATCACTACATAGGGTGGCTCAAGACTATTTGAACATTATCTTGACATTTGGATACCTTGTGAAGACTTGGTGGAGCTTCAAAAACGTGGACAACTTCATCTATAAAAGGAAGAGGCTTGGATGAAGCAAAAACACACTTTCACCATCATCAAGATTCATTCTTCATTGTTGTATATTTCTCTCATATGTGTAAAAGTGCTTAAAGCTTCTTAAGCCTTTATTTGCTCTTCATTGTTGTATATTGAGAGATAGTGAGTCTGACACAAGAGGAACCATAAACATTTGATCTCTTGCTTGTGTTTAGACAAGAAAGAAAGTGTGATCCCTACTACTTCCTTCAACCCACCGTGAGAAAGTTCTTGAGAGAACTTTGTTGAAGTTCTGAGGGAGCAAGAAGGTGTTCTTGCTTAGAGATGTTGTTTTTGAGGTTGTACAAAGTGTATGTGTAATAAGTTGCTGCTGTTGTAGTTGTCGCTTGCACTAGAGTTAGTGTAAGTGTTGCTGTTGTTGTTCTTGTTCCTTATCAAAGGTAACAAGAAAGTTGTTGTTGTTGTAGTTGTCGCTTGCACCATAGTGAAAATGTTGTTGTTGTTGTTGTTGTTGTTCTTGTTCCTTATCAAAGGTAATAAGAAAGTTGTTGTTGAAAATCCACTTTGAAAGCAAAGTGGTAGTGGAGTAGAATCATTTAAGATTCGAACCACTCTAAATCTTGTGCCTTCACTCATTATCTCTCATCTCCCTTTCTTTGTTTTGATTTGGTATCCATTTGAGTTTGAGTGAGACACAACCGAGAAAATTCTGCAAAATTGCTCAACACTCTATTCACCCCCCTCTAGAGTGTTCATCACGGACCTTACAATTGGTATCAAAGCCTAACCTTGATTGCTTGGCCAATCTTTGCAAGTAGCAAGGTTAAAGATCATTGAAAAACATGGCAATTACAACCTCTACATCATATAGCTCAACTCTCAAGTCAACCACTATATTCACAGCACCAAACATCAAAGTTCCCCTGTTTGATACTCAAAACTATTCCTTATGGAAATATAGGATGAATGCATATTTGTGTAGATGTGGTTATGACATATGGAGAATGGTCATAGAGGGAGTATCTCCACCAACTAGGTTGGATGAAAACGGGAGAGTAGCCATGAAGGAGTTAGATGATTACAATGACGAGGATAAGAAAAATTTTGAGCTTGAAGGGAAAGCTCTTGAAATCCTCCATCTCTCACTCTCGCACAACGAGCTATTAAAGGTTCAAGGCATCTTCTCTCCACATGAGACATGGAAAAAGCTTGAGGAGTTAGCAAATGATGATCATCAATCAAACAAAGATAAAGATGATCACAAGGATAGAGAAGCAATATGTCTCATAGCTTTTGAAGATCACAAAGAGGTATCTTCTCAACTTCCTCGTTTGATAAATTACAAGATGAATATATTGCTTTATATGAGGAATTTGAAAATCTTGCACTAAGGTACAAGCATGCTAAAAAGAAACTTAATTTATGCAAATTAGAAAATGAAAATTTGCATGACTCTCTTATTTTGCTTCATCTAGAACATGATGTCATCTTAGAAACACACAAATCTTTAGCTCTAGAAAACATAGAGATTAAGAATAAATGTGTTAAACTTGAAGAACTTCATAAGGTGACATGTGAGAAGGTTGTCCATGAAGAACCTCTTGGCAAACAAAAAGTAGTAAATAGAAAATTAAACTTAGATTTTAAAGCTTCTACTACTTCAACCAATATAAAGCTATCAAAGATAAAAGAGACATCTTTATGTGATTCACCTAAGGCTAATTTTATACTTCCAAAGGAAGTGCTTAGAAATGTCAACAAGATTTCTAAGTCTATGAAGGTAACTAAACCTTTCAAGCCTAAAAACACACAATCACATCATGCACCTACTTGTTTCTATTGTAACAAAAAGGGTCATGTGGTAAGTGTTTGTGGAGCAAAGAAAAGCTCTAAGTATTATTGGAAACCAAAAGGCATGAGAACTAACCAAGATGGACCCAACAACAAAAGGGTACCTATGGATATACATTTGTCTTATGTAGGAGCTTGAAATCCATGGAGAAGACAAAGTGAAAAAAATAAAATAGCTCATGGAATTGAAATGTTCAATCCATATATCCAACAAAGAGCACCTCTCTATCATGTTCAAGATCAAAGATGGTGCGGTATTCCATTTTGGCAATGGAAAAGGCTAGACACTTGGAGTTGGAATAATTGGTAAACTTTCTAACCATTCTTTTAGTCCTATAATTTGTATAGAAGGGACACGAGCTAAAATTTGATATGTGTTCTCTATAATACTTAACTTTTTAAAAATGATAAGATATTTGCAAAGGGAAATAAAATGTTTTGATGTCTTTGCGATTTTTGAAAAGAAAACAAATGTTTAGCTTACAAGAGTTTATTGTCAAAAACTCATATGCCAAGTTTTTGGAATTTGTCTATCCCATGGAATAGATGACTTAGATATGTTGGTTACAAAGTTTTTATGAACTTTTGAAACTACCAACCTATCAAAATATTTATGAACCATGATGGCATATGCAATACTTATCAATTTTCTAAAGCATTGATAAGTAAGGATTTAAGTTTCATACTCAAAGTACATTCTCTAGACTTCATAAATGCTTCATTTTTCTTCATAGGAGTATTATGCATATTGTATTAAATGCTTTCTTTACAACTTGATTGATTTATGTGACTTGCTTGAGTATTTGAAGCTAATTGATTCCATGTCATTTACTTGAATATGTTTCTTGCTATGAACTATGATGCATGATCATGAGTCTATAAAAAGACTTGAAAATAAGAATGCATATAAGATTGATCTATCAAGTGAAAAAGAAGTTGGAAGTTTAAAGGAAATACCAACATCTTTGTCAACTGAGAGGATGCATTTTACCATGTCTTGGTATCTAAACTTCTAAACAAAATTGGATTGAAGAAAGTAAAACTAAAATATTTCTAGACATGAGTTTCTCTTGAAGTTTTTATGTTAGAACACTTTTAAGTGGAAAACTTAAGTGTTGGTTGATCATCAATATGGTGTAGTTAAGGAATTGTCTTAATATGACTTCCCATGAGCCTTGAAATGATAGAATTCCTTCTCTAAAACAGTTTATGTAGAACTTTCATAGTTAAGACCAAAGAAGATTTAAAGAGGCTTGAATTTAATAGATGATGAACATGTCAAGAAAGAGCATGTAGTTGAACAAGTCTTGAAACAACTTGAATATTTCACTTTAGGAGGAATTCAATATAGAACTTGAGGTTTCAAATGTTTATGTGATAAAAGTTATTTGAACGTTCATGAGGATCAAAAGCAAAGGAGAAACCTCTACGCTATATGAGCTTCTTAGAGCTTAGAAAATTCAAAACACATGGAATTTGGTAGATCATCTAAGCTTTAGCTTAAAGAATGAGGAATAATAAAATCAAATGAAGAAGAAACCATGAACTATGACTTTATCAAGATGTGGATGAAATTTGTGTCTTACCTTGCAACATTAAAGAAGCTTTCTAGACTATATTTGGCATAAGAAATCAATTTTATATGTCAAATTGACTATCTTGGATAACTATATGCAAAAATGAATTTGTATACTTAATCTTTCAATATTGAAGACCTTGATGAGTCAAATCATGTTTCCTTGTATGGCACGAACTAAACTCCTATAGCTTGGTATGAGAGGTCAAGATAACTTTTAAAGAGAAAAACAAGTCATCACATTCTTCATAATATTCTCGTTAATATCCATGTTGGGAATAAGTTTGGGTCAAATATAGAATTGTTTGTGGAAAATGTGCATAAATCAATGCATGACAAGTTTGATGAAAGTACAAATGAGGAAAAACTCAATTGTCCTCTGGAGCTCCATACTATGCAAACTATGAAATGCATGTGACTCAAACTATGTGCGAAAACATTAGCTTACATGGAAAGTGAGAGAATTGTGAAATATGATTACAAAGGTTAAATGTGATGTCAAATGACTGTAAATCTCTCGTAGCTAAATCACTATGTTTAAAGATTAAGACTGTTCAAATCATATCCTTAAAAAGCCATCTATGGACTTGAACACCTACAGAAATTGAAAATTTTCTGTTAAAAATGGTCTTCTAAGAAGAAAGATTGATATTTCATTGTTTATCAAAAACCAATGAAGAAGTCATTCATTTGCTCAAATATATGTTGATGACCTTGTGTTTAGTGCTACTAATGATTGCCCTTGTAAGCATTGTACTAATCTAAAGGAAGAAAAATTTGAGATGAGTATGATGGATGAGCTCAACCACCTCTTTTGGGCTTCAAATCAAGCAAACCAATGATGAAGTGTACATCTTTCAAACAAAGTACATCAACGATCCTCTCAAGAAATGCAAACTTGAAAACAGAAGGAATGTAAGCATACAAATGAGTACAAGTACAAAGCTTGATAAGCTGTCAAGGTAAAAAAAGTTTAAGAGTATGATTGATAGTTTACTTTGTTTGACTGCTAGCTAGCCGGATATGTTACATGCTATGTGTTTATGTGCTAGATTTTAAGATATGCTAAATAAATTGCATCTAGTTGTCTTAAAACGTATTTTTTAAAAGATTTAAAAGGTACATTGAATGTTGGGTTTTTTAAGAGAATATAGTGATTCAAACTATGCTAAAACTCTTGTTGATGAGAAAAGTACCTATTTTATGAGATAATACCTCATCTATAAATATATCACAAAATCTGGTTCTTTATAGTAGAACCAAACATATTGAAGTTATACATTACTTTATAAGGGGTTCTATACAAAAAGAGTTAGTTTGTGATGAATTTGTCTCCCTACAATCTTAAAATCTCGTTTAAAAAAAATCAAAATGAGGAGCAAGAATACCTTGCAAGAGACCAAGAAACTCTAAACATAGTGAAGAAGGGTCAAGCAATCCTTCTCAGGGCCAAAGCTTACAGTTTCTACTGGACCAAGAAGCTGGACGGTTAGGACCATAGGCACAAATTTCACCAAGACTGAGAAGTTGATAGAATTAAGGAGATGCTTAACCATCTATAACTTCTTGTGGATAAAACCTACAAACTTTAGAGTATTAGATGTGCCATGTAACTTTGAATACATCCCTTCACATGATTAAGAATCATTTAGTAAATGGGAGATGAATGATAGGACAACCACTCTCTTGAAGTTGTTTAAAATCAAGGATGCTGAATTGATGTTAGCCTTAGATTGGATAGATGTTCAAAAATAGAGACCTCTTTGGAATGAGAAGTAGATAAACAAAATGTCTAGAATGTCCACTAGACTATTTTATGCACACTTGTAGGTGGAATACTTGAATACTTTTTCCTATGCAATCTTAATATGATTCATGGTACACACCTAGAGTGGAATGTTAGAATTATAAATGATTTGCTTGTGGCTCCTAATGAAGGGTTATATAAGATTTGATATATGAAAATGGGATGTGGCAAGATGAAAGGTCAATGAGGACCAAGTTAAAAGCTTCTTAGTTTTTCATCCTACCAAGAATAAAAACAATATGCCATTAGTATATTGAGTGTTGACTGTGGCAGTCATATTTTTGTGTAACTAGGAAATCATATAAGCTTCCTAGTAACTTTGACTTCTACATATCTCACCTCCTTGTCAACAAGAAATTTTTTTGGACTTTGTGGAGTCATTCATGGCAAATATGATAGAAGCAGCCACTAAGTCACACAATGTCATTCTTATCGCAACATCATTTACTCCATGTTAAAGAAATCCGATATAGTGATGGATTTAGAAACTTAATGATCATATGATTTCCTGTCATCTCCTTTACATGATCTTTTTATTGTGCCTTATTGTCCCCTTAAAAAAGGGAGAAGAAAGATATACATATTTATGGAGTATATAATACAGAGTGTATATATAAGGCATGTGATGCAACATGAGATTAATATAAGGTGATATGTATTTGAAGGTTAATATGTATGAAAAAATTGAGTTTGAGATATGAGTGAGATATGTGTTGCTAATATATTTGAGATATGTATATGTGGCAAATTTGAGTGTAGCATATGTTGAGGGAGAGCCTGGCTACTTTGAATAAGAGGAAATGCAATAAATTTATTTGCTTTGTCTTATAGAATTTTGATGATTACAAAAAGGGGGAGAATACGCACATGTTGGTACATGAATACGTATGTTGGTACATTGGCATATTTTTATATGTGGCTTGATATATAACTCATGTATGTAGCTTGCGTATGAGACTTGATATACGGTATATGGGACAAAATGGTATATGCTTAAGCATGCTTGCTTGGATAAGCTTGTGTTTAAACATGCTCTTGGTACATGAATACGTATGTTGGTACATTGGCATATTTGTATATGTCGCTTGATATATAACTCATGTATGTAGCTTGCGTATGAGACTTAATATACGGTATATGGGACAAAATGGTATATGCTTAAGCATGCTTGCTTGGATAAGCTTGTGTTTAAACATGCTCTTGGATATGACGGATGGTTGCGTAGAAATGAAGGTTTGGGTATGTGTGCCTGATGGATATGCATGTGATAAACATGATATGCTTGCTTGCTCGATGGATATGGTATGCTTACTTGATGTGCTTATTTGGTATGACATAGTGAAGCTTGACTTGATATATGCTTTGATGCATAGTTTGGTTTTGGGAAGATTATCTATTGAGGGGGAGCATTTTGATATTATCATCATACTTATTGATTTTGGGAAAATTACATGTTGAGGGGGAGTTTAAATGCATTGACAAAGGGGGAGAGATAAAATTTTAAGTTTTGAAATATTTAGCAAGCTCAAATATAGTTTTCAAACAAAAACATCTTTTAAAAGCCTTGGTTTTGAAATCATCAAAAAGGGGGAGATTGTTGGAAAATGAATTGTTTTGATGAAGTTAAAAGATGTTTGAAAATGAACTAAAAAGATATTTCATAATTGGAACAAAATGAAAAGAAAGCATTGTAACAGATACATATCTCACATAGGGGGAGATTGTTAGAGTATGAATGTTTTGATGAAGTTTAAAGATGTTTGAAAAGGATTTAGAAGTAGTTTTATACTTGAAAATAAGAAAGAGACATCATACCCTGACATAGATCTCTAAACAGAGATCGATGTACATCATACCCTGACATAGATCTCTAAAACAGAGATCGATGTACATCATACCCTGACATAGATCTCTAAAACAGAGATCGATGTACATCATACCCTGACATAGATCTCTAAAACAGAGATCGATGTACATCATACTCTGACATAGATCTCTAAAACAGAGATCGATGTACATCATACCCTGACATAGATCGATCGATGTACATCATACCCTCACATAGATCGATCGATGTCAAGCAGTATCAAAACTAGAAAGTTTCTGGAGGACATTGATCTCTCAACACAGGGACATCGATCGATCGATGTACATCATACCCTCACATAGATCGATCGATGTCAGGCAGTATCAAAATCAGAAAGTTTCTAGAGGACATAGATCTCTCAACCCAGGGACATCGATCTATCGATGTCCCCCAGAATTCAAATTTTTTGAACGTTGGAACACAATCCAAGTGAAATTTTTAATGATTTCTCTTTCCAATCTTGCTCAAATTTCTTGTGGACTTTAACCCAACATATTACATGCTTCCTTGACTATTGTATCCATGTCTAAGCAATCCTAGGTTGGCTATTGAGGATCAAATCACTACATAGGGTGGCTCAAGACTATTTGAACATTATCTTGACATTTGGATACCTTGTGAAGACTTGGTGGAGCTTCAAAAACGTGGACAACTTCATCTATAAAAGGAAGAGGCTTGGATGAAGCAAAAACACACTTTCACCATCATCAAGATTCATTCTTCATTGTTGTATATTTCTCTCATATGTGTAAAAGTGCTTAAAGCTTCTTAAGCCTTTATTTGCTCTTCATTGTTGTATATTGAGAGATAGTGAGTCTGACACAAGAGGAACCATAAACATTTGATCTCTTGCTTGTGTTTAGACAAGAAAGAAAGTGTGATCCCTACTACTTCCTTCAACCCACCGTGAGAAAGTTCTTGAGAGAACTTTGTTGAAGTTCTGAGGGAGCAAGAAGGTGTTCTTGCTTAGAGATGTTGTTTTTGAGGTTGTACAAAGTGTATGTGTAATAAGTTGCTGCTGTTGTAGTTGTCGCTTGCACTAGAGTTAGTGTAAGTGTTGCTGTTGTTGTTCTTGTTCCTTATCAAAGGTAACAAGAAAGTTGTTGCTGTTGTAGTTGTCGCTTGCACCATAGTGTAAGTGTTGTTGTTGTTGTTCTTGTTCCTTATCAAAGGTAATAAGAAAGTTGTTGTTGAAAATCCACTTTGAAAGCAAAGTGGTAGTGGAGTAGAATCATTTAAGATTCGAATCACTCTAAATCTTGTGCCTTCACTCATTATCTCTCATCTCCCTTTCTTTGTTTTGATTTGGTATCCATTTGAGTTTGAGTGAGACACAACCGAGAAAATTCTGCAAAATTGCCCAACACTCTATTCACCCCCCTCTAGAGTGTTCATCACGGACCTTACACTTTCTCCACAAGTGTCTTGTTCATACGCTCGGACACGCCATTCTGCTGGTGTGTCTTCCTAACAATGAAGTATCAAAATATGCCACAGACTTGGCATACCTTCAGGAATGGATCACTCTTGTATTCTTCTCCATTATCTGTTCGGAGAACCTTAATCTTCCTTCTTGTCTGGTTTTCAACTTGAGTTTTCCACTTAAAGAAAATGTCAAGCACATCGTCCTTGTTCATCAGTGTAAACACCAAAACTCTTCTTGAAATATCATCAACAAATGCGACAAAATAATGCCTACCTCCAATAGATGGAGTCTTGGCAGAGCTCACACATCTGAATGCACATAATCCAAAATACCCTTGGTATTATGAATTGCGGTGCCAAATTTCACTTTCCGTTGTTTTCCAAAAACGCAATGCTCACAAAATTCAAGTTTGCAAGCCTTCGTACCTTTCAACAATCCTTGCTTGGTAAGAATTTGCAAGGACTTTTCTCCAACGTGTCCCAACCTCATATGCCACAGCTTCGTTGCCTCAGCATCCTTCTTTGTGCTAGAAGTTGCTGCCGCTACTGCCCCCACCACTGTATTACCTTGGTAGTAGCACAGATTGTTCTTCCTCACACTTTCCAACATCACTAGTACACCTAAATTTGCTTTAAGAACTCCATCCCGCATCGTCACAACTAGGCCTTTAGATTCTAAGGCCCCCCAATGAGATGAGATTCTTCTTCAACTTTGACGCGTACCGCACGTCCCGTAAAATTCTAGCGGATCCATCATGATTTCGCAGCTTGATTGAACCTATCTCGGTTGTTTTACATGGATTATCATTACCCATGTAAACAACCCCACCAACGAGTTCCTGGAAAACAAACAAAAATTCCCGAATAGGACACAAATGATAGGTACAACCTGAATCCAATATCCACTCATCTGGATGTAATGACATTAAAGGCGAGACAATCAAAGAGATATCTGATTCTAAGTGACTTTTGCATTCTGCAATATTTGCATCTTGCGGAGTATTCTCTTTCTTCTTCAGCTTTGGACACTCTTTCTTCCAGTGCCCTTTATCATGACAGAAAGCACACTCGTCTTTGGCAACGGCTCGGTCTTTGGACTTAGACCTTCCTCTTCTCCCTTTTATCTAGCTTTGTTGACGGTCTCTTACCATCAATGCTTCTTCTGTTGTCGTTGATTTTTTTCATCTTATCCTGCTTTCTCAATTCATGACTATACAAGGCAGAATAAATAGCATCTAACGGTATATTCTATTTCCCATGAAGTAACATAGTTTCCAAATGTTCAAATTCATCGGGAAGAGACGATAACAACATCAAAGCCTGATCTTCATCCTCAAATTTCACATCTAAATTCAGCAAGTTTGCTACTAATTGATTAAACATAGTGATGTGTTCATTCAAAGTAGTATCTGATTGGTAATCAAATTGGAATAGTCTTTTCTTCATAAGGAGCTTGTTTTGACCACTCTTTTTCATAAACTTGTCCTTCAAGGCCTTCCACAATTTGTGCGCAGAAGTTTCACTCTTGAAGGCATACTTCTGCTCTCTAGACAGGCATGATCGAATAGTTCTGCATGCCAACCGATTGATGATACTCCAGTTTTTATCCTCTATCTCTTCTGCTTTCTTTTATTCAATAGCAATATCAAGACCCAGTTGAAAAAGAGAATCTAAGACCTCTCCTTGCCACATGCCGAAATGGACAGTACCATCAAATATTTCCACCATCAATTTCAAACTAGACATCGGGAACCTCAACCATGTTGATGAGGAGCTCGATACCCTAGATGGAATATTTGAGATAGCATCCTTTGCTTCTTGATCTTTAGTCGCCAATACAGACTCAATATATAGTAGTCAATATTACAACAAATTTCAGACAGCCTGGGGACGAACCTTCGGCTCTGATACCATTTGCTGGGAAAATTGGGTAATGTTTCTACTAAGACAACACAACTAGTGAAATGAACTAGTTTAAAACTAATGAACTGGACAAAACACTAATAAAGCTACCTGACAAATAATACTGAATACTATACTACAATAGAAAAAAACAATAAAACAAAAATAATAGAACAAAATAATAAAAGAGATAAAGAGAGAAACACACTTGAAAACTTTGGTAATGGAGTTCAGCCAAGATAGCTTAATCTCCGAGCCTGCTAAACTGCTTGTTTCTATTGATATATAAGAGCTGAATAGAAGTTTGGGATGATTTACATAAGAGGAGGAAGGGTTTATTTATAACTCTCAACCTCCCCCTCTGTGAAATTTCAATACAATCAAAGTTTGAACCAAAAGAAGGTTCAACAATTACACAAAAATCTCAATCGAGAAAGCAACTATTAGGCCAGACATTCAAGAAACATAGAACTCCAAGAATGTGGCAAAACAGATGGAGAGAACGAGAGGAAAAAGTGGAGAATCCAATTGATTTAATTTCTTGATTCAACCGAATGAATACAACACAGCGGTTATGATAAAGCTTAAAAGGAAGAAGAAAACAGTACGTGAAATGACTAAAATGTCCCTTACTAGTGTCTCCCTACTTTATTAAACATAAGGGCAAAACAGACATTTCATCCATTTAAATCTACACGCGCAGTTTCCTTCTTCTTCCTCCTGACCTCCTTCATCACAACTGAGCCACCTCCGTCACCAACTGCGGGTCCACCTATTAACCACCCTGCTTGCTCCATTCCAACTGACCCATGTGACACTCAAACCTCCTAATCTTCGATTGGTTCTCTTTGCTCAGTCAATTGCATCCAAAAACGCTCTTGATCACTGTGATGCATCACAAGCTTCAACACCCCCCTCAAGCTCAGGCCGTTGAGCTTGCTGTGGCATATAAATTTTGAACTCCAAGTGCACCAATCAACTGTACTGATCTTCTGAAATCTAATGCTTTAGTAAACAGATCCGCAAGTTGCATTTCAGTACGTATAGGCATGAGCTTCAACGTGCCATCATGTACCTTGTCTCTAACCACATGGCAATCTATCTCTATGTGCTTGATCCTTTCATAAAACATCGGGTTCTCTGCAATATAGATTGCACTCTTACAATCACAAAAGACCTCTACAGGCCTTTGATCCCTCAGCTACAGATCTTTCATTATGTATAAGAGCCATTATACCTCACACACCACCATAGCCGCGCCCTGTATTCTGCCTCCGCAGATGATCTAGATACTATGGTTTGTTTCTTGGCTCTCCAAGAAATCAATGCATCTCTAAGAAAAAACAATACCCAGTGATGGATCTTCTTGTCTCATGGCATCCTCCCCAATCCGCGTCTACAAACGCTTTTAACTTCATCTCACCACTTCTAGGGAACAAAATTCCCTGTCCAACTGTTCCTTTTAAGTATCTGAGCACCTTATGTGCTGCTATTAGGTGATTGCTAGTGGGACAGTCCATAAACTGACTAAGTTGTTGTACAACAAAGGCAATATCAGGTCTGGTGATGGTTAAATATATCAACTTTCCTACCAACCTGCTGTATTGAGTGATATCTTCTAATGGGGATGAATCTTGATGTGTAAGGTTGAGATGTGTCTCCATTGGAGTCTTAGCGGGCTTAGCATCCATAAATCCTGCCTGATCCAACAGCTCTAGTGTGTACTTTCTTTGATTAATATGGATTCCTCCTCTTGCTTGGGCCACTTCTATCCCCAAGAAAAATTTCAGTCATCCCAGGTCCTTAATCTTAAATTCATTATGCATGGACTGCTTAACCTCTGAGATGCCCCCCTCATTGTCACAAATGACAATGATGTCATCCACATAGACAAGAAGAATCAACAGTGATTGTCCAACTGATTTGGTGAAAAGGGTGTAGTCACATTTAGATTGCTGAAAGCCAACTAAAACCAAAAATTTTGTTAGAGTAGCATTCCATTCTCTATTTGCTTGTTTGAGTCCATAAAAGTGACTTATGAAGCTTGCAAACTAATTTGGATCCTGTAATGGTTAGCCCTGAAGGAGGTATCATGTATATATCTTCATGAAGGTCACCGTGGAGAAATGCATTGTTAACGTCTAATTGATGGATTGGCCATTGTAACCTTGCTGCCATGGCAAGAATTACCCTCACCGTAGTCATCTTGGCAACTGGGGAAAACGTGTCCTGATAGTCTATGCCATACTACTGCGTATATCCCTTTGCCACAAGCCTTGCTTTATGTCTCTCCACTGTCCCATCAGATTTCAACTTCACTTTATACACCCACCTGCAGCCAATAGGGTGCTTACCTTCAGGGGGAGGTACCAAGCTCCAGGTAAGGTTGGCCTCCAATGCTGCCAACTCAGTTGCCATGGCTGCTTGCCAGACAGCAGAGACAGCCGCTTCTGCATAGGTGTTAGGTTTTGTATGTACATTTAAACTCAAGATGTATGCCTTATACTGAGGATCTAGTGATGCATATGGCATATATTTCTGGATGGAATGTGGTGAAGTGTGGGCAGAAGATTTAGTATTCTGTGTGGAGGTTAAAGAATTGCAATGATAATCTTGAAGGTATGCAGGAGGTTGTCTGGCACGTTGACGTCTCACATTAGGCACATCTTCTTTGGCAATGAGCAAGTCAATAATAATGCTTCCATATTGAGGAGCCAGAGCTGGAGAGTCATGAGTAGGACTGGTTTCACTTGGCATGGGACACAAGGGCTGATTGTGATAAAGACTTAAAGCAGGCTCAACTTGGTCAGAGACACAATGGGGAAGGTCAATAGATGTTGTATCATGATTTTGTTGAGGAATAGGCTGTGTGTCAGTATGAGAGAAGGAAGGATGACTGGGGCCATTAGGTTCTGAGACAAGAGAAGATGGTTGGACAGTGGGTTCTGAGATAGAATAGGGTGGAATGGTCTGATTACTAGAAGAGAATGGAAATATGGATTCAAAGAATGATACATCCCTTGAGATGTATATAGCTTTAGTATTGAGATCCTGTAATATGTATCCTTTTGTGGTATATGAAAGCCCCAAAAATACACTTTTGTGTGCTCTGGTTGCAAACTTTTCCTTGTGACTGTGGGTGTTACTGCCGAAAGCCAGACAACCAAAGACTCTAAGAATGGAGTAATCAGGCAATGATTTGTAAAGAAGCTCATGAGGTGTTTTGTGATGAAGAAGAGGTGAAGGTGTGATATTAATAAGGTACACTGAGTGTTGCACACAAAAACCCCAGTAAGAAGAAGGTAGACAGGATTGGAATCTGAGTGCCCTTACCACATTCAAAATATGTTGGTGTTTTCTCTCAACAACATCATTCTGTTGGGGTGTGTTTACACAGCTAGTTTGATATACAATCCCATGGAAAGCAAAGAAGGCATTCATCTTAAATTCTGGTCCATTATCATACCTGATGACTTTGATTTTGGCATCAAACTGAACTGAAGCAAAATGGTAAAAAAATTTCAACAATAGACCTTGTTTCTGCTTTGGTTTTCATCAGATACACCCAACAATACCTACTATAGTCATCAATTACAGTAAGAAAGTAATACTGTCTGTACAAGGTTGGGTACTTATATGGACCCTAAATATCCATGTGTACAAGAGAAAACAAGCTGGAAGAAACTGAACTAGAAATTGGAAAAGGTGATCTCCTCTGTTTGGCTAGAGGACAGATTGTACAGACATGTGTTGATTCAGGGACAGTCACAAGGGGCTTAATTTTCTGGATCTCTTTCAATCTTGGGTTAGATAGATGCCCAAGTCTTGAATGCCATAACAAGCTATCTGACAGATTGATGGCACATGCCAAGGGAATGGAAGAAGAAAGAGGGAACCTTGGTGTGCCATGTAGATAATAGAGGCCTTGATCTACCTCAGCTGAACCAATCATCTTCTTGGTTCTGAGGTCCTGAATCAGATTTGAACAAAAAATGAAAGTAAACAAGTCTGACTGGGTAAGTTTGCTAAGTGATAACAGATTGAAGGCAAAAGATGGCACATAGAAAACGTTGGTAAGAATAAGATTGGGATTGGCATGGATTGTTCCAATATGTGTGACTCTGGCAAGAGACTGATCAGGCAATTTAACTGAAATGGTATTAACAGGCTGATATGAATCAAAGAGATGAATATTAGAACATATATGATCACTTGCCCCAGAGTCTAATATCCATACATTTAAGTTTTCATGCATTACATTGTCTAACAACTTACCAGAAGGTGTGACTTGCTGGGCTGACATAGCAGCATGACGCGTGCCTGCAACATTTGCACCATCAGACACTCTTTTCCTTCCTGCATCATGATGCTCCTGCAATAGATTCATCAGTTGAGCATACTGCTCCTGTGTCAAGGTAGGAGCCATTTGTGACATCTGCTGCTGTGAGTTATTTGCTTCTGAACTCAATGTCTCATATGCCTCATACCCGTCAAACTCATCCTAACTCACACCACCTTCAAATGTTGCATTGTTTCCATCACTACTCACCCTGTTAATCTGACTTCTAGGTTTGTAACCTCGGGGATACTCATGCTTCTTATAACATTTTTCAACCGTATGACCAGTCATATTGCAATGACTACAAACTGGTACCCTGGAGCCACCTGACTGGGACCTTGGCACATCCCGTCTAAATCCTCTCCCACGCTGCTTCTGCCAAGAATTGTTAGGTGCCCCTTCATTATAAGATTTCTGAGGATACATGTTACCTCTACCCGCACAATTCACATTCATTACTGACAAGGGATTATTATTAAATTGTCCATTGCCCCCTGAGTAATTCATCTTTCTCTCCAACTTTACCGCCGTGACAAAGGCAGTTTTCAGATCTGGCAATGGGGTGGACAATAACACCTGAGATTTTACTTCTTCGAATTCATCATTTAGACCTTTCAAGAACTTAATCACACAGTCATTTCCTGCAAATTTGTTGATCTCCACTGTAAGATTGCACGTACACCTATGACACATACACGTAGGAACTGACCTCAACACCATTAACTCCTCCCAAACACTTTTCAACTTCGTGTAATACTCTGTTACACTACTAGCATTCTGTTTAATCGAATAAAATTCCTCCTGCAGGTCTGATAATCTAAAGGAGTCAGCATTACCATACCTGAATTTGAGATCATTCCAGATCTCAGCAGCAGAATCCAACCATATCACGCTCTGGCCAATGCTTGGGCTTAGGGAATTAACCAACCAAGAAGCAAACATATTGTTGGCCTTAATCCAAGAATTATAATGCCTTGTCCTCTCCACAGATTTTTCAATTGATCCATCAACAAACCCTAATTTGTTCTTGGACTCCAACGGTCTCCTTACAGACCTACTCCATCCATGATAATTATTTCCATCCATCAACGGTTGCACCAGTATCATGGCGGGGTTATCACTAGGATGAATATAGAACGGATCATCCGAAGGATCAAATGGAGTAGAAGGAGATGCACCTGATGAGGATGCAGCGGTATTGTTGTTTGACGCCATGAATGTACCAAAATGCATCAACTAATTCTCTGATACCATGTGAAATTTCAATACAATCAAAGTTTGAACCAAAAGAAGGTTCAACAACTACGCAAAAAAACTCAATCGAGAAAGAAACTATTAGGCCAGACATTCAGGAAACATAGAACTCCAAGAATGTGGCATAACAGATGGAGAGAACGAGAGAAAAAATTGGAGAATCCAATTAATTTGTTTTCTTGATTCAACCGAATGAATACAACACAGCGGTTATGCTAAAGCTTAAAAGGAAGAAGAAAACAGTACGTGAAATGACTAAAATGTCCCTTACTAACGTCTCCCTACTTTATTAAACATAAGGGCAAAACAGACATTTCATCCATTTAAATCTACGCACGCGGTTTCCTTCTTCTTCCTCTTGGCTTCCTTCATCACAACTGAGCCACCTCCGTCACCAACTGTGGGTCCACCTATTAACCGCCCTGCTTGCTCCATTCCAACTGACCCACGAGACACTCAAACCTCCTAATCTTTGATTGGTTCTCTTTGCTCAATCAATTGCATCCAAAAACGCTCTTGATCACTGTGATGCATCACACGCTTCAACATCCTCCAATTTCTAAACCCATGGTGTGGGATTTCCAATTAATCCAAAATTCAACATAGGGCGTGGATGTGTAGGGTGTGTGTCCGCACGCATGTGTATATGTATGCATGTATATTTGATCTTTCAAATTTTATCAAAGCGCAGGGATCAAAATATAAGAAAAGGCAGCATGCGCTAATACTACAAGTGAAGTTGAAGCTACATGAGGAGGGGGATTCGTTTTATAATTTGGAGTTGATTGATGATTTGCAAAGACTTGGGATATCTTATCATTTTGAAGATGAGATCTACTCTATTTTGGAAAGAATGCATGCAGAAATTTGCAGCAAAAGCTCTGATCTAAAGAATCGAGATTTATATGCAACTGCGCTTGTATTCAGACTCTTAAGACAGCATAATCTTGATGTTTCCCAAGGTATTCAACTTGGCTTCCGCTTATTCCTTTAATTGTTAGAATACCATTTCTGTTTAAAGCAAAAACGAATGCCGTATTTAACTATTAATAAATCCAATTGTTAGAATACCATTTTTCTTAAAAGCAAAAAACGAATGCCGTATTTAACTATTAATAAACAAATAGGTGGGACTCTCTTATTTAACTAGCTGACATAAGTGAAACGGTCAGTTGATCGATCAACCTCACAATCAACTAGTGACGTGCACTTTAGGGGTAGCTATTGTGTTAAGTGGGACGATGGATGAAACGTTGAAATTGATCTTTTGACTTGGAGGTCGAATGATCGACCTGTCCTTTGTCTCCAACCATTATTTTCTACACAAAAAACGATTTTAACCACTCTTTTCACATCATACAGTCCTCTAAGACCCATAAACATTGAATCTCATCACCCAAAAATCCACATGTATCAATCCCATACAATCCACACAATTACATCATCAAAATATCACTTCCTCAAGAAAATACGTAATAATTCACTCAATTCAAAATCGAAACACACAGTAATCCAACTTAATCATGATAAACCATCCAAAATCATCAACAACTCACCTCCTTCGAGGTAAAAATGACAAAATTAAAATCTAACTATCCTTAACTCTTTTGTTTATAGATTCTTCGCTAGGATCCTTCAACCATGATAAATTCGCTCCCTTTTTGCTTGAAAAACACTACATCTGCAAGACCAGTAAAAAATTTTCAAATTAGATCATTAACTTGATGTAAGAATCTAACCACTAACTTTATTCGATTTGCTGATTCCAACTCTGAATTCTGATCGAAGAAATCATTTGGATCTCGAACTACCGTTCCTGTATGACTTGGTAGTTTTTTTGTATGGCAGATATTTTTGATCATTTCATGGATGCAAAAGGTGACTTTGATGCTACGCTTTGCCAAGATACGAAGGGATTGCTGCAACTATATGAAGCTTCTTTTTATTTAACAGAAAATGAAAAAATCTTGGAGTTGGGAAAGGAATTTGCACGCAGCCACCTATGTGCAATTTTAAATAACAAAGGGAGTATAGATCCAAAGATACAATATATTGTGTTGCGCACTTTGGATACACCGTTTCATTGGAAGATGCTGTTAAACAAAACTCTTGAAGAAGATGACGAACAAACAAAACGCCGAGACGTGATATAGATCACTGTCCTTAAAAGCAATTTCGCCTCACCGGCGAGCAAGGTGAGCTACAAGCGAATGCTTCCCAGGATTTAACGGCTTCTCTTGTTCCTTTGCTCTAGGAGAAAGAGGATGAACTTGCAAAATTGAAGTGTCAAAAAGTAGAGAAAGAGGAAGAAAACTGCTGAATAATTTCTGCACTAAGGAAAAATCACCAAAAAAAAACTTATATCTTTTCAACATACTTAAGCCTTATATATATAGGCTTTAGGGTAGTAGAAGACCACAATTTAAACTTGTTTCAGCAGTTTTCTAACCTCTTAAGACCGTTGAACAACGTTCACAATCGAAGAGAGATGATTCTTGGTCCAAAAGATGCAACACTCAATGAAAGGTTCTGTCTGTTGGTACATCGATCGATCGATGTCACTTCGATCGATCGATGTGATCGATCGAAGTTCTCTGATTCACGTTGATCGATCACATCGATCGATCGACGTCACTTCGATCGATCGAAGCCGGACAGAAACTTAGCTAGCCTCAGATGCATATCGAACGCTCACGTCGATCGATCGATGTACATCGATCGATCGAAGTGAGAGATCGATGTCTAACTGAGGCTTTTCATCTTTGCAACACTTCATCCCAATCTCCCAAACGACTCCATATTCATTCTATATAAGTTTGGAGAACATGAAAGGTACTTTAACGTACTTTTCCAACAATCCCCCACATGATCCAAACTTATATAAAAACTGTTTCAGAACGTTAAACAACTACCCTCTCTACTTTTAAACGAAGACGATGACACATTGTGGACAATGACTTTCGTCTTGAATTGCCACTTAGTGCAAGAAGAAGCATATAAACGGAAATAAGATGACAAACGTCTTGAATCTTATTTCGCTACTGTTTATATAAACTTACAACTGACATGCCATTGACTAGCTTCAGGCAAGTTCGCGGTTTGGTGCGATGTCGGCCATGCACCCAGTCCCAGGTTTTCATAAGAGCTCTAGTGAGTTGTTCAAACTCTCATAGGAAGCGGCACCACCTCCACTCTTATATAGGTGATGTTCATCAAGTGTGTACTGCGCACACCACCATACAACATGGCTATGAACTTCATTAAGAGATTCTAAAAAATCTCACCCTTCTCAATTTGCAGTAAGTACTATCTTCAACAACACCATAGGAAGGGACAAAACGATAGTACTTGTAGGACTTTTGTATGACTTGTTTTTACCACATTGAACCCCGTTCGTAGGATCTCTACTAATAAAGGGTTGGGTTGCCGTCATACAAAGTTCACAACAACGAAACCAGCCCCATTCCCCTCGATGCTTGTTGGACTAACTTCTTATTTAGTCCTTTAGTTAAGGGGTCTGCCAGATTTAACTCGGTTCTTACATACTCCAAGGTAATCACCCCAGAACTAATTAAATCTCGCACAATATTGTGTCTCAATCTGATATGCCGGCTCTTCCCATTATAGATCTTATTCTTTGCTCGAGCGATCGCCACCTGAGAATCACAACGTATAGAAACAGAAGGCATTGGGTTATGCCACAAAGGAATATCAAGCAATAAATTCCTTAACCATTCAGCTTCAGTTGCAAGCAAGTTCTAAAGCTATAAATTCTGATTCCATAGTTGATTTTGCTATACATGTCTGTTTAGAAGATTTCCAAGAAATGGCTCCACCACCTAAAGTGAATACATAGCCATTTGTCGAATTAATCTCATCATTATCCGACACCCAATTAGCATCACAGAAACCTTCTAAATCTGCCAAAAAACCGTTAAACACAAGACAAAGATCCATTGTTCCTTTGATATATCTCATTAACCTTTCTAAAGCCATCCAATGTTCACTACTTGGATTATGAGTATATCTTGCTAGCCTATTCACTGCATAAGCTATATCGGGTCTTGTGCAATTCATTAAAAACATAACACTACCAATGATTCTAGCATAATCAACTTGTGAAACACTATCATTCCTATTCTTCTTTAAGTGAACTGCTGGATCATATGGTGTACTTACAGGCTTAACATCAAAGAAATTAAACCGTTTCAACATTTTCTCAATATAATGAGATTGAGATAAAGCAAAACCCCCACAATTTTCAACTAACTTCAAGCCAAGTATTAAATCAGCCTTACCCATGTCTTTCATATCAAAGACGGAAGATAAGAATGATTTAGTACTATTAACAACATCCATGTTAGTCCCAAAGATTAACATGTCATCAACATATAAACATACAATGACACAACCAGAGTTTTCAACTTTGCTATATATACAACGATCACTTTCATTCACAACATAACCGTTGGAAACCATAGCATTATCAAATTTTTCGTGCCATTGTTTTGGTGCTTGTTTAAGGCCATACAAGGACTTTTTAAGCCTACACACCTTATGTTCTTGACCTTGAACAACCATACCTTCCGGTTGATGCATATAAATCTCTTCATCTAGATCACCATTTAAAAAGGCCGTTTAACATCCATTTGGTGTATCACTAACTTGTTAATAGAAGCTAAAGCCACTAACATTCTAATAGACGTTATTCTTGCTACCCGGTGAATATGTATCGAAATAGTCTATACCCTCTTGTTGGGTAAATCCCTTGGCAACTAATCTTGCCTTGAACTTGTCTATAGAACCATCAGCCTTTAGTTTCTTTCTAAACACCCATTTACAACTAATAGGCTTACAACCTCTTGGCAACTCTACTAGTTCCCAAGTGTTGTTACTAAGAATTGACTCAAGTTCACTATTAATAGCCTCTTTCCAAAACTTAACGTCTACGGAACTCATAGCCTCTCTATACGTCTTAGGATCTTCTTCTAAAATAAAGGCTGTAATAAAATCATCTCCAAATGACTTTCCAACCTTCTGTCTTTTACTTCTTCTAAGAATAGAAGGAACTTCATCACTAGTTCTATTACTAGACTCACCAAGATCAAGACTAATACTAGTTTCCTTATCTTTCTTCATCGGGAACTCATGTTCAAAAAATTCTGCGTCCTTCGATTCCAAGATCACACCATTATCTAAAGTCATAAACCTATATGCAGCACTATTCGAAGCATATCCCACAAACACACAATCGCTAGTTTTAGACCCAATTTTATTCCTTTTGAACTCAGGAATTCCAACTTTGGCTAAGCACCCCCACACTTTCAAATAATTCAAGTTGGGTGTATAGCCTTTCCAAAGTTCATACGGTGTCAAACTAGTTTCTTATGTGGTATTCTATTTAAAATATGACATGCTGAAAGAATAGCTTCACCCCACATATTGCTAGACAATCCGGAACCTAAGAGCATTGTATTCATCATATCCTTAAGTGTCCTATTTTTCCTTTCGGCAACACCATTGGATTGAGGAGTATATGGAGCTGTAAACTCATGTATAATACCATTATCTTCACAAAACTTTTGTAAAGATAAAGTATTATACTCACCTCCTCTATCCGACCTTATCTTTTTGATCTTTTGTCTAGTTGGTTTTCAACTTCATTTTTGTACTTAACAAAACATACCTTCCGCTTCGTCCTTGTTGCTAAGTAAATAAACCTTAGTGAACTTGGAAAAATCATCTATGAAAGTAATATAGTACCGCTTACCACCTTTACTCATCATATTCTTAAAATCTCCTAGATCACTATGAATCAACTCTAGTTTCTCGGTTGCTCTATTTACCGACTTGAAGGGTTTCTTATGATGTTTCCCTTTGACACAATAACGGCACTTTGTTAGACTACTTTCATTGTTTAATTCAATCAGATTGGTGTTCTTTAACCTTCTAATTGCATCGGCATTAACGTGACCTAATCTAGCATGCCATAAACCAAAAGAATCAACAACATACACAGAACTAGATGCATTCTTATTACTTAAACATACAACATCAAGAACAAATAAACCTCCCGAACAAAAGCCTTTCCCAACAAACTCCCCACTCCTAGATAATACAAGCTTATCAGAATCAAAAACAAGTTTAATATTAGCCTTGTTCAGAAGTGCTCCAGAAATCAAGTTCCTCCGAATAGTTGGAACATGTAACACATTGCTCAACTCTAGCCTTTTACCAGAAGTCAACTTGAGGAGCACTTTCCCCTTCCCGATAACTCGGGTCGCTCGTGCATCCCCTAGAAAGACTTGGTCTCCACTGTCTATCTCTTGATAGTCAAGAAATAGATCTCTGCTGATCGCAATGTGTCTGGTGGCTCCAGTGTCCACCACCCATTCTGTTGCACCTCCGAAAAGGTTTACCTCATCGACGACAACTGCAGCGATTGTCTCATCCTTGGTGTCTGAGCGTCCTTCAGCAAGGTTGGCTTGTCCACTTGATTGTCCTTTTCGCTTGTTACAAAAGAATGCCTTATGACCCTGCTTCCCGCACACCCAACAAGCTCCTTTCGACTGAGACTTGAACCGCCCCTGCACTTGAGCTTTACCTTTGGGCTTGTTCGAGTTAAATCTCGGTGTCTTAGCCACATGCTCGATGACGTTGGCCTTGACACCACCTTCATCTCCGCCTGCATCTTCAATCCTGTTGTTTTCCTCTATACGAATGTGTTTGATTACACTATCCATAGTGAGTTTAGCGTCGTCATGCTTGCCCCTCTTCTTATACTTGTTCCAAGAGGAAGGGAGTTTCTCGATCAAAGCAGCAGCCTGGAAGGTTTCATCAATCTTGATACTTTCTTGTTCAATATTATCCACCAGTTGCTGAAACTGATGAATCTGATCATTGATAGATATGTGGTCAACCATCTGAAACTAGAGAAATTCACTGACCACATATTTCCTTTTCCCTGCATCTTCAGAACCATATTTGTTCTGAAGAGCTTTCCAAATTTCTTTCGCTGACTGAAATTTGACATAAATATCAAACAGCGAATTAGAGAGAAAGTGTAGAATATGTCCTCTACACGTAACATTATCTGCATCAAACTTGAGTGCTTCTCCATCTTCAGTAGGTCTCTCCTTTGTCAGAACGTAGGAGACAGACAGCATCTCAAGGAAGAAGAGAACCTTTGCGGACCATCT
>AP025074.1:3191336-3229873 GCA_036186865.1 Eustoma russellianum | reverse complement strand
ACACCCAGGTGTTTGATCCAGAATTCTCCCCTCCAAAATGTTCAACTGCTCCAGCATCAATCATACCTTGCGAACTAAGCATCTCATTCATCAATTCAGACCTTCATCCACCTTGGCTACACATTTTTCATCATCAACGCACCTCTTCCTCACACTGGTGTCCGACCTTCCTAACCCTTCAAGATGATCCAAACTTTCAACACCCCCCCTCAAGCATTGCTTGCCATAAATGTTACAGACACCAAGCTTCAACATCAACTCTATCATACGTCTACTGTCTAGAGCCTTGGTGAATATATCAGCCAGCTGGAATTGAGTTTTTACGGGCATCAACTTTACAATTTTGTTTTGAACTTTCTCCCTAACAATATGGCAATCAATCTCTATATGCTTAGTACGCTCATGAAATACTGGATTCTCCGCAATGTACAAAGCACTTTTACTATCACAGAACACCTCAACAGGCTCTTGACAATTCAAGCCCAGATCCTTGCTCAAATAAATCAACCATTGTACCTCACAACTGCAGACGCCATAGCTCTATACCTCTTCTCTGCGGATGATCGTGAAACTGTGGTCTGCTTCTTAGCTCTCCAAGATACCAAAGCTTCTCCTAAGAACACACAATATCCAGAAATGGACCTTCTAGTCTCACTGCACCCAGCCCAATCAGAGTCCACAAAGGCTCTAACCTCATGTCACCTATACTAGGAAACAAGAGCCTTTGGCCCACTGTTCCTTTGAGATACCTCAACACTCTATGTGCAGGGCCTTCAGATGGTTAACCGTTGGACAGTCCAGGAATTGACTAAGCTGTTGTACACTGAAGGAGATATCCGTTCTAGTGATAGTGAGATAGATCAACCTTCCATGAGCCTCCTGTAAGTATATACATCTTCAAACGGATCTGAATCATCATGACCAGCTTAAGGGTGAATCTCCATAGGGCTGACAGCAGGTTTACAATTCCATGAACTAGTTTCTTCCAATAGCTCTATCGTGTATTTCCTCTGGTTTATCAACATACCCCTGTGAGATCTAGCAACTTCAATGCCCAGAAGAATTTTAAATCCCCCAGATTCTTAATTTTAAACTCCTTATGTAGAGCTCCTTTGATCCACTCAATTGCTTGCAGGTCCTCACAGGCTATTATCAGATCGTCCACATAAACCAGAAGCACACCAATAATGACCCTTTGCATCTCTTTGTAAACAATGTGTAGTCATTTCTAGACTACAAAAACCCCATAGACTCCAGAAACGCTGTCAATCTAGCATTCCACTCTCTACTGGCTTGTTTCAAGCCATAGAGAGACCTGGTCAGCTTGCAACCAAAACCATCCCGTGGCAAACTCCAACCCTCAGGTGCCTGCATATATATTTCTTCATGCAACTACTCCCATGAAGAAATGCAATTGTTCACATCCAATTGATGCACATGCCATTTTTTCCTTTGCTGCCATAGCCAACAGCATCCTTACTGTACTCATTTTGCAACAGGTGAAAAAGTGTCCTGATAGTCCACACCCAGCTGTTGCGTATAACCTTTTGCCACTAACCTGGCCTTATACCTTCCACAGATCCATCAGCTTATGCTTCACCTTTACAACCACTTACAGTCCAATAGCTTTCTTTCCAGGTACAGCATGTCAGCGTCCAGGTTTTGTTATCTTGTAGTGCAGAGAACTCAGTCTCCATTGGCCTTTGCCACTCACACAATCAGCCAGCTGCCTCTGCATAAGTTTTAGGCTCTGTAGTGCACTAATATTTAAAAACATATGCTTTGAATTTTGTGGACAACAGATCATAGGAAAGATATCTGTAAAGAGGATGTTGAGGAAGGTGTGAATGAGATTGAGACATATGACTGGTCACTTGGCTGCAGTGATATTGTTGCAGATATGAGGGAGGACGTTTAACTCTAGAGGGTCTGGCTAAAGGCAATTGTATATTAATTGACTTGATTGGGATGACTTCTGAAGTTTCAAGATGATGACTGTTGCCATCATCAATATGCACTGGTGTTGGAGGATTGACTTGGCTGATGAGGTAAAGTGTCAAGATATAGTCTCATGGAAAGATGTCCTGGTTTGGTAATTGGGAATTCACTGGAGAGAATTGATTTAGATGCTGAGCTGAAGATGTATGATTAGTTTGCTGTACTGAAGAATTGGATAATGACGACTGATTTGGCTGCTGGGCTGAAGGGGTATGACTTGGCTGATGAGCTGGAGAGTTAGCTGAAGGAGTATGATTTGGCAGATGAGCTGGGGAGTTGGCTGAAAAATAGTGACTTGTTCAGTGTTTGAAAAAACGGAGTTCAGTGTTTGAAAAACTGACTGGATGTATAGGCCCCCTAGATGTGACAGTGGGTGGAGATGAAGTCAGTGTCACAGCTAGGGGTTGGTATTAGGGAAGAAGGAGATGGGGCAGACGAGAAAGGAAGGTTGACCTCATTAAAAATGACGTCTCTGGAGATAAAAACATCTTTGGAAATGAGGTCTGGCAGGATGTAACCTTTTACATTGTGAGACATGCCAAGGAATACACCTGTCTAGCTCTAGGACTCAACTTGTCTTGTGTGTGTAATGTGACTGAGGCATGCAAAGGCACCCAAAACTTTGAGTAAATCATATGAAGGGGCATGTCTGTAAAGGACCTCATAGGGTGTTTTCTGATTTAAACAAGGGAGTGGGTGTTATGTTTATCAATATACAGCATGCTGTACGCAAAATCCCCCAGTAAGAGCTGGGAAGATGGGACTGAAGTTTAAGGCTCGGGCTACGTTCAATATGTGCTGGTGTTTCTTTCAACAATTCCATTTTGTTGGGGGGTGTACACACAGGTAGTTTGGTGTATGATGCCTTTGGAAGAGAAAAGGCATCCATTTTGAATTCATTGCCATTGTCAGTTCTGATAATTTTGATATTAGCATTGAACTGCACATGAGCATAATTCCAGAAACTTTCAATAACATTTCTAGTTCCTGATTTAGTTTCATCAAGTATATCCAACAATATCTGCTACAGTCATCTACAATGGTAAGAAAGTAACGTTGCTGGTACATGGTGGGGGTGTCTATATGGACCCCAGATATCAATGTGAAGAAGAGAAAAAATAGCCGAAGAAACAGATTGAGAAACAGGAAAGGGGAGTCTCTTTTGCTTGGATAAGGGACAGATTGGACATGATTCAGGGTTGAAAGCAGCATCCACAGATGGATTTCCTTTTCTGATCTGCTTCAGCCTTGGCAATGATTGATGCCCAAGTCTGGAGTGCCAAAGAAAAGATGTGAGGGAAGACACTGCACACGCTTGCCAGGATTTGGAAGGAGACATGTATTCTGAGGTGGTTCAAGTAAATGATATAAACCTTTGGGACACTCTAGCTGAACCAATCATCTTCTTGTTCAAGTGGTCCTGAATATAACACATGCTAGAGTGAAAAACCAGATCAATGTCACCAGTCATAGTGAGTTTACTTAGAGACAACAGATTAAAACTGAAGGAAGGTATATGCAAAACCCCATACAAAGTAAGATTAGGCAGTACAAGCCACTGAACCAACATGTTTAACTGTAACTGATAGATTGTTTGGCAATTTAACCGACATACCAAGAGCAGGTTGATAAGATTCAAAGAGAGAGAGAGAGCAACAAATATGATCCGTGGCACCAGAATCCAATATCCATACGTTAGAAGCATTAGACAATACATTACCTTTCAACTTACCAGAGTTGCTCACTTGCTGAGCTGACAAAACCATAGGCTGATTCTTCACCATCCCCGTAGCATTTGAACTCATCAAGCTTCCTTTGTCCTTATGCTCATTCAACAAGTAATCAAGCTGAGCATATTGCTCCTGCGTAAGTGAAGGCATTGGAGCCACATTATCACTCACAGCATCATTAGTCTGGCAAATATCGTACTCAGACTGT
This sequence comes from Eustoma russellianum, assembly GCA_036186865.1. Taxonomy (NCBI): domain Eukaryota; kingdom Viridiplantae; phylum Streptophyta; class Magnoliopsida; order Gentianales; family Gentianaceae; genus Eustoma; species Eustoma russellianum. Next base: position 3,225,937 of record AP025074.1, on the reverse strand, counting down.
CCACAAACAGAAGTGTCCTGGAGGCATCCCGCCTCTCCATCCACACAATTCACCTGATCCTTTTCCCTTATATCCTGGAGGGAAGCCATGCTTCCTATAAATCTGTCCACTGTGTGTCCTACCATATTACAAAAGGTGCACACAGGAGCCTTAGGATTATAAACCAGATCTCTGGTTCTGGAATACTTCTTAAACCTCTCCCAGCAGACCTCTGCCACCCAACGTTGAACTGTCTGGCCTAACTCCATATTACCTTGTCTGGACCATGCCACTAGTATAAGTAACAACAGACGGATTTATTTGAAAATTGATTACGACCTCCACAGTAATGCAGCTTTCTCTCCAACTTTACTGCCATAGAAAACGTTGTTTTCAAGTCTGGCAGTGGACTGGACAGTAATACCTGTGACTTCACGGGTTCATATTCATCATTCAACACTTTTATGAACCTAATTACATGATCATCCCTCTATAAATTTGTTAATTTGACTTGACATGTTGCAAGTACACCTATTACATACACAGTTAGGGGATTGCTCCTCAACACCATAAGCTCTTCCCAAAGAAACCTTAAGTTGGTGTAATATTCCGTCACAGAGCAATCCTCCTGCTTCGTAGCATAGAATTGCTCTGCAAGTCAGACAGTCTAAACACATCCGCGTTACCATACCTATGCTTCAAATCATTCCATATATCTAACGCATTATCAAACCACATCACACTTTGACCAATAGAAGGTGTAAAGAATTCACAATCCATGAGGGCTACCCTATTATTCGCCTTGGTCCAGGCAGCAAACTTCCGACTAGTCTCCATAGGTTTCAGGATGTTACCTGTGATGAATCCAACTTTTTTTTTGATTCCAATGCTCTGCGAAACGTCCTACTCATCCGTGATAATTGTTTCCATCCAGAAGTGGTTGAACCAACACCAAGGAGGGGCTATCTCCAGGGTGAATGTACAGAGGATCCTCCGAAGGATCCAACGCAGTAGATCCTGCCATTAGCAGGAGATTGATTCGAACTACCCATGGCGAACTTTGATTTGAAGTCATGAAAGTGCCAAAGTTCATGATCAGCAGCGAAGACGATAATCTCTCTGATACCATGTGAATAAAACTAGAAGAACACCTCAATTGTGGCAGCACAAGCAGAACACAAACAAATTGCACATTTCAACACTCATGTTCTGATCATCAAGCGATCAACGAACAAAACGAAGGAAAGAGAGCAACAGTTAGCTGCCATTGCGCAGAGAGAGAATTTGGAGAGAAAATAAGGAGAGTAACCGCTCCTTCTTATTCGATCATTCTGAAAGCTTGCAACGAGCAAGCTCTTTACTGGGAGGAAGAGAACAGAAAAACATTTAACTGAAATGCTGAAATTACAAAAAAAAACCCTTCTAACTAACTTCTATTCAGTAATGCAATTAAGGGTAAAATGGTCAATCCGCAGCCCCATTCAAGTTTCCCGCCTGCTGCTTCTCTTCTTCATCAACTCTTTCGCTCAAACGTTCAAACACCCCAGGTGTTTGATCCAGAATTCTCCCCTCCAAAATGTTCAACTGCTCCAGCATCAATCATACCTTGCGAACTAAGCATCTCATTCATCAATTCAGACCTTCATCCACCTTGGCTACACATTTTTCATCATCAACGCACCTCTTCCTCACACTGGTGTCCGACCTTCCTAACCCCTTCAAGATGATCCAAACTTTCAACAAAGTGATCAACGAGCAAGCTTGATGAAATAAATGACAAGTTCACATTCATTTTTAAAATAAAACCCCTACACAATCAAATACACAACATGTACATGTGTGATTTCTTAGTTGGGTGATTGTGGAAAATGTGTTAGAGAGAGAAAACTCTCTTCCTTCTAACTAGAAGGGTTGTCCATTTTCTTCTTGCTTTTCTAAGCTACTCACCCATTTTCCTTTAGCTTTGTGAGCAAACACTCCATATCAAACTTCTTCCATCTGGCTTCCCTGCATTTTATTTGATTAGCTTGATGGGGCCGAAACAAGCAGCCTCTAAGGAAGAAGCCAAATCGATCAAAAAAGGAAGTAAAGACGGGGCTGTTGCTTGAAAAACTCATAAGAAAGCACTGTCAGATGAATCGGTCGAAGATGATCCAAGGGATTTCCTTCTCCTTCCAAGGTGATTCTGAAGATGAAGTTGAATCTGCTGCTGCATGTAGCATTGATGGGCCTCCAGGTGGGTTTCTACCTATTCATGCAACCGAGTCTTCGGTGTTTGACGCAACACTAAGGCTCTTCTATCAGATGCTGATGTTGCATTTGGGGCTCCTACAGAGATTGGCGCTGGTTTGATGGAGGTGCAGGGTAGATTTTACATCTGCTGATGTAGGGGGAAATCTTCAGCTGGTTTGAATTCTCGGGAGAAGATGGTGGTAGTTGAGTATGTGACTATTCATCCTGTACAGCCTGACCCCATGAGAGAGAAAACAACATCAGTAGGCACGTTTCCCCCCTACTGTTGATATGCAATCGACTCAACTTGCTTCGTAGTGTTGGATAATACCCATCAGTCACTTCCCTATTCTTACCCTGGATCGTCCAAAGATCCAAAATCTCAACATCTGCAGTCTCAGCACAAAGATCCTGGTCAAAACAAAGAGTCTATCCAATTCAAGTCCTGAACTCCCTCTTTCCAACCAATAGGAAGGATGCATGTTGCATGAAGTTGAAAGAGCAAGAAGATGCTAGATCAGGAGAGATACATCTGAATGTTGACAATCTTGTTCTGGAGGAAGACCTCCAGACATGCCTTATTGGATGCTTCACGGGTAGGGAGACATGCCTTATTAGATGGTTCACGAGTAGGTTCCCAGACAAACAAGATGTTTTCTCTTTGACAAAGGCCTGAAGTAAAACATAGGGTGGAATTCCATCCTTCAGATTGGGTCATCTTTAAGTTTCAGTCTGTCCATGATTTGGAGCAAGTACTTGACTGTGGTCCTTATTTCATTTATGGTAGAATTCTAATTCTCAAGAAGATGCCTTGTCATTTGACTTTGGTCTGGAAGAGCTGACCATTGTGCCAGTTTGGGTTAAATTCCAAAACCTCCCAGTGAGCCTTTAGAAGGAGGAGTATCTATCCAAGATTAGCCATCAGTTAGGGAAACCACTCATGGCTGATTTACTCAGAACCAGGAGAGAAATATAGAGCTATGCTAGAGCCTTGGTAGAAGTGAACCTAAGTAAGCCACTCTTTAAATCTCTAAACATTCATCTATCTAATGGTAAGTTTATCAAGCAAGTGGTGGAATATGAGAGACTATTACTATTATGTGGCACATATATGCATATTGGTCAATCTGCATCTGTGCACATGGCCAAGGTTTCTGTAGTGTTGATGATGTCATGGAGGTAAGGAATCGCAGGATGCTTCCTTTAGCCACAAAACAGTCTAGTTTGTATCTTGGAAAATCTTCTAGTGAGATCATTCAAACTCCTTCCTCTGATGCTGAGCATATTCAGCAGTAGCCCTCTCTGGATGTGTTCCTACAGGCTGGTGCTCCTCAGGAATCACAAGGTATTATATCAACATCTCATTCCAGCTATGATCACCACTATACTGAGTTGCAAGACTCTTATCTAGCTGCCTTTGACCCTCCTCTTCCGTCTGGTAACGCTCTACAACACCCAAGTTCCCTCCTCTTTATATGATCATTTTCATGTTCATAGGCTTAAGGAACTTGAAAAAGACAAGGAATTCATCGAAGTCCTCTCCAAATTCAAGCTAGCAACAAAGAAAAATTGATCTTGATAGAAGGAAGCAGGCTAAGGATTGTCCTACTGGGGGTCCTGGTTCTCATATCCCTCAATGATTATTAGTTGCTGGAATGGTCAGGGGCTGTAACAAGCCCACTAAGCAAAAAAGGCTTAGTTAATTTTGTTAAGAAACATAAGTTGCACCGTTTGCTTTATTGGAAACCAAACTTAACTCCAGGATGTTCTCCTAGCTGTTGTTTTTGTTTAAGGGCTAGCATCATGCTGGAAATTTTGTTCATCGTTCTGGAAAAAAGATCTTACTACTATGAGATCCTTCTGTTGTTTCGATTAATGTTATTTCTTCTTCAGCAAAATCAATATTTTGTCTAGCAAAGTGTTTGGTTTCTTCTGTGATGCTGCATATGTCTTTTGTGTATGCTTTTAATTCTGTTGTGGATAGAAGGCCTTTATGGTGTGAGCTGAAATCCCAATTCCAGTTAGCAAGCTCTTCTTGGGCTGTTTCTAGGGGACTTTAATTGCATCCTAAGTGATGATGAAAGGGTTGGAGTAGGATGGTTACAACTTTTCAGCTGCAGGATCAGCTGAATTGTTTCATGAATTGTGATTTGGTGGAGCTTGATTTCTCAGGTTGCAAATTCACTTGGGATAATGGTTCAATCATGTCCAGTCTGGAAAGAGTGATGACTAATGCTCTCTTCCGGGAAAATTTTCCAAATGCAAATGTATCTTTCTTGAATTCTTGGTGCCTCTCAGATCATTCTCCTTGTGTTTTACGTTTGTTACTTGAGGTGCAGGGTACATTCTCATTCAAATTCTTCAACATGTGAACTGAACATGTTGACTTCCTACCCACAGTTTATAGGCACAGCTATGTTTATTCTATGTAAGAAATTAAAGAGGCTAAAGAAGCCCCTGAAGGAACTCAATAAAAAAGCCTTTTCTCACATCTCATCAAGGGTGGAAAGGGCTGTCAGGGAGTTAGATTCTTTGCAGGATTTGGTCAATATATCTTATGCTCTTGATGATCTTGGACATAGGATTGGACATCAGAAAAAGAATACATTTGCATTACTCAATGCTGAAAGGATGTATTTCTCCTAGATTGCCAAAGGTGCATTCCTCCATTTATCTGACAAGAACTCAAAGTATTACCATGCTATGATCAAAAGGAATATTGCAAGGAGGAGCATTACTTCTATCCAGATTTCTGATGGCTCCCTATCCACTTCATTGGTTCAGGTTAAAGACCAATTTGTTTCATTCTACTCACCAATCTTCTTGGGACTGCCTGCCAGGTATCTCCTATTTTGGATTCTGTAATTCAGGGTGGCACCCTTCTATCAGCAGAGAGTTCATTATCTTTGGTGGCACCTATTCTGGATAAAGACATTAAAGACTCACTATTTTCTATCCCTGAAGATAAGGCTCAGGGCCTGATGGTTACTTTTCTTATTTTTTTACAAAGGCCTGGAGCATTGTTGGGGGTGATGTCCTCAATGCAGTACATGAATTCTTCAGGAAAGGTAGGCTCCTCAAACAATTCAACCATTCCATCATTGCCTTAATTCCAAAGTCCTCTAAGGTTACAAGTGTCCAAGATTATAGGCCTATATCTTATTGCAATGTCATTTTTAAGACCGTTGCAAAGATACTGGCCAAAAGATTAGCAGCAGTAATGGATGTATTCATGGATAAGTCTTAAGCTGGTTTCCTAAAAGGTAGATCCATGTTGCATAATGTTTTTCTGGTTCCAGAGCTACTGAGAGACTATGGGAAAGCTAATGCCTCTCCTAGGTGCATGTTCCAAATTGATATTCACAAGGCTTTTGATAGTATTAGTTGGGATTTCATAGAGCATGTTCTCTTTGGCCTCAATTTCCCACCTATCTTTATCAACTTGATCATGCAGTGCATTACTACCACCTCATTCTCTATTTTCATTAATGGCTTCACCAACAGGTTTACTTTCTAGGCAAGAAAGGGCTTAGGCAGAGCTGCCCCTTGTCTCCTTTCCTATTTGTTATTGGACTTGAATATTTATCGAGGTCTCTGAACAAGCTGGAAGATGTCCGTGACTTCAACTATCATCCTAAATGTTGTTAGCTCAAGTTTACTCATCTTAGTTTTGCTGATGACCTAATGTTATTCTACACAGGTGACAGCCTCTCTGCCAACTTGATCTTGCAAAAACTTTATGACTTTAGGGTAGTTTCTAGCTTAAGGCTCAATTATTCCAAGTCAAAGATCTTCCTTGCTGGTTCAGCTCTCTATTGCAGAGTACTCAGTTTTCCTCCTTTTCTCTTGGTACTCTGCCTTTCACACATCTGGGGGTGCCAGCTGCTGAGCACAGGTTACAGCTTGCACATTACTCCCTTTCTTGAGCAAGCTACTGCAGTTAATTAACCAATGGAAGAAGTCTCACCTTACTTATGCTGGCAGATTAATCCTTATCAAGTCAGTTCTACATGGATTATTTTGTTTCTAGCTCAGTGCTCTCCATGTACCAGTTTCTGTGCTGGATCAGGTAAATAGAATCTGTTCACATTTCTTGTGGAGCAGCAGCGGCACAGGCAATAAAAGAGCCTTGGTGTCTTGGAAACAAGTATATTTGCCAAAGGATGAAGGTGGCCTTGGAGTGCTTAAGCTCAGGGCATGGAATAAGGCACTTCTGGTGAAGTATTTGTGGGATCTTCACCTGCAAAAGGAGCTCCCATGGGTAAAATGGATGAATAGCAGGTACAAGCTCCTGTCCACTTTGTGGACCATGGGCAAAATGCAATTTTGCTCACCTCTGTTGAAGTCTTTGTTGGATATCCGTGACATACTCATCTCCAGTCTTGGCAGCTTTGGTGATGTACAAGTGCTAATGGAATCATGGGTGCATAATGGTAATCTGAGTCCAAGTCTGGTTTATTATTTCTTTAGAACAAAACAGGTTGTGGTTCCTTAGCAGTCTATTGTTTGGGATCCGGTCATTAGCCTCAAACACGGATTCATCATATGGTTAGCAGCTAACAACAGCCTCAGTACAAAGGATAACTTGCCTTCTTGTCCGATGATGGCTGTCTTTTTTGCAACTCAAAGGAAACTACAAGGCATTTATTCTCCAGTTGTGATGAAATTAAGGGCATATGGAATGTTGTGGTCAGCTGGCTTAATATGCCATCTTCCTTACACTGTCTGCCCAGAATCTTAGCTTGGGGACATAAGTTTTTAAGGAAGAAAAACACTAGAAATAAGACCTGCAAGATCACCATTGCAGTTGCTGTGTATTTGTTTGGCAAAGTAGAAACAAGACGCTTTGTGAAGGCATGATTATTAAGGTAGGGGATGTGATACATAGATTACAAATACATGTATATAGAGTCTTGAATGCTAAAATAGCTTCAAGATGGTTAGGATTTAGGAGCAATGTACATTGCTCTTTGATCTAATTTCGGCATGCTGTTGGATTGTATGAGTTGCATCCCCCATGATGCTTTGCTCTTGGTTAATATAATTCACATTTTAACCAAAAAAACACACACGTGTCTGCTTGTGTATATGTGTACACACCCACATAGATCAAAAGATGTAAGTATTTTCACCAATAAATAAAATTCTAATAATTTAAAAATGTTACATGTTTTTGTAAGTAAAATATCAGACTTATTTTCCCTTTGATCATTTTGTATTATTTTGAAACATATAAGCAATTACATTGTCAAAATTCTTCTGCATATTAACACTTTCATTAAAACAGAAAACCCTTTTTTCTTTTAATTGAAAAGCAACAAAATATTATAAGTTAAAAAACTTAAAGCGCCATGCTCTTCTAAGCACTTTCTGTGAACACTCTTAAACACGCTCTAAATTAAAAGTCATAAATCATTAATTTAATCTCTACCTATACTTGTCTTCTTTATAACCTTAACTCCAATTATAATTGGGAATACTTTTGCAGTGGGTGGATATGTGTAGGAGCTTTCTGAAAGAAGCAAAATGGTATTACAGGGGATATATTCCAAGCCTCCAAGAGTACTTGGAAAATGGTAGGATCTCATGCTCAGTTCCAGTAATTCTGACACATGCCTTTTTCTTTGTCGCTAATCCCGTTGAGAAGGAGGCGTTGGAATGTTTGATAAACATCCAACTATAAATCGCTGCTCAGCCATGATTTTTCGTCTTGCAGGCGATCGGGAACATCATCGGTATGTCAAACTCATGCATATATAAATAATATAATATATATATATATATATATATATATATATATATATATATATATAGATATATATATATATATATATATATATATATATATATATATATATATATATATATATATATATATTAAGAATAAGGTAACAAGATTATGAAAACAGAAATTGTTTATTTTTATTGATTGATAACTCTTTAGCCTTACACTCATACATATAGTTACACTGACCGCATAATAAAAGGAAACAAATCAGTCAACATTATTCCTCTATCAATCAATCCTATCCTTGATTGAGTCAGCCGTTTAAACCGTATATTTACTTTCTTTACACTCTCCCTCAAGTTGAACACGCGGATCGCCAATGTTCAACTTGCCCAATGCTGAGTGGAACGCTCCTCCCGATACTGCTTTAGTTAGGATGTCCGCTAACTAATCTTCCAACCGTGTATACCAAAGCTTGATGATCCCCCTTCAAACTTCTCTTTGATAAAATGTCTGTCTATTTCTACATGCTTTGTACGATCATGCTGAAGTGGATTTTCAAAGATGCTGACCGCTGCTTTATTGTCATATCTGATTTGACACGCTCCTTTGGGTGGGAAGCCTATTTCCGTCAACAGCTTTCGTAACCATAATACCTCTGCCAAACCTCGTGCAATCTCTCAGAACTCAGCCTCAGCGCTTGACAGAGCCACTACCTTTTGCTTCTTGCTCTTCCAAGTCACAAGGTTGCCTCCGATAAGGGTAAAATAGCCTGATGTAGATCGTCGATCATTCGGATTTTCTGCCCAGTCTGCATCAGTATACGCTTCAATCTCTAAGTGTCCTTGCGGTCGAAAGAGTACTCCTCGCCGCACTGATCCTTTTAGATACCTAACTATTCTCAGCGCAGAGTCCATATGAACTTTTTGAGGGCAGTGCATGAACTGGCTAACTACTCCCACTGCGTATGCTACATCTGGCCTAGTGTGTGCCAAATATATGAGTTTTTCAACTAGTCTCTGGTACTGCTTTTGATCAACCCCTGCTTCACCTTTAGTGATCTATAGACCGTGATTCATAATTATTGGAGTGGCTGCCGATTTACAATCCATCAGTCCTGTCTCTACCAGTAAGTCCAATATGTACTTCCGTTGGCAAATAAAAATCCCTTTCTTAGACCTGACTACTTCAATTTCCAAGAAATACTTGAGTTGTCCGAGGTCCTTCATCTCAAACTCGTGGAACAACTTGTCTTGGAGCCTAGCCATCTCTTCCTTATCGCTTCCGGTGATTACCATGTCATCTACATGTATTATAAGGCATATTATTAGACTCCCTCTCTTCTTGAGAAACAAGGTGTGGTCTGAGTTACTCTGCCGATAGCCATTCTCTTTCATTGCTTTGGTGAACCTGCCGACCAAGCCCTCGGAGATTGCTTTAACCCATATAGTGCTCGTTTCAGCCTGCATCCTTCTCCTGCTTTAAATTCTGACAAAAATCCTAGTGGAGCTTCCATGTATACTTCTTCCCTCAGATCTTCGTGCAGGAATGCATTCTTTACATCGAACTGATATAATAGCCAGTTTTGATTTGCGGCTACTGAGAACAATACTCAAACGGTATCCATCTTGGCTACAGGTGAAAATGTCTCCAAGTAGTCTATTCCGTACGTCTATGTATACCCCTTTGCGACCAGTCTTGCCTTGTATCTTTCTACTGTCCCGTCTGACCGGTACTTGATTGAGAATACCCATCGGCACCCTATAGGCTTCTTTCTGGGCTTCATTGTAGACTTTTCCCACATTCCCGTTCTCTCTAATGCATTCATTTCTTCCTTCATAGCCTGCCTCCATTATGGAACTCCTAGAGCCTCTTCTACAGCCTTAGGAATGGTTGTGTTATGTAAGGACCTGGAGAATACATTTGCTGACGAAGATAATCTCCCCCTGGAAATATTGGCCACTGGGTATCTGAAGTTTCGAGGCTGATACTCTGGCTCGTAGCGTATAGGTGGTACTCCAAGGTTGCTCTGTGGTGGAAGTGTGTACCTATTAGTGAAAGACTGTTCATGTACATTTTGATCAGTAGAAACCTCAACAGAATCAACCAGCTGATCAGAAGTACCTACCTCAGGAGATTCAGGCGGAATCGAGTCTGGAGGTGGTCCTGAGGTATCGGGCGGTCCTTTATTTTCAGAATGCGGTCTGATAGTTTGGTCTACTTGCTCTGTTGGGATAGTCGCAGTAGGTAGGACCAGGCTGAGTAACCAATCGAGTGAGTCATTGATCTTTTTCTCCCCCTGACCACCGATTGGTGATTGAAAATAGTATTCAAATTCTAAGAAGTCGCGTGCATGGTGGTATACATACGACGGTTGGCTGGATCATAACATCTGTAGCCCTTTTGGTTGACTCCATAACCAAGGAAGACACATTTAATGGCACATGGTTCAATTTTGTGTCGATTAGTTCTATGAACATGGACAGTGCATCCAAATATCCAAGGGAGAGAGTTAGAGTAGTCGAAACCGGTACTTGTTTGGTGAAAGTGGCTAGAGGAGTTTGGAGATTCAGTATTTTGGTGGGAAGACGATTCATTAGGTAGACTGTTGTTGCCACGGCTTCCGGCCAGTATGTCTTAGGGACACGAGATTCAAGAATGAGAGCTCGAGTGTTTTCAAGAATGGACCGATTTTTTCGTTCGGCCACTCCATTCTGTTGTGGGGTGTCCGGACATGTGGTCTGGTGAATTAGGCCATTGGCTTGGAAAAATTGTTGCATGTGTTTATTGACATACTCGCCACCATTATCGGAGCGGATGACCCAATTTTTTTTTTTGGAACTGGGTTTCTACAATAGAATAGAACGAGGTAAATTTCTCAAACACTTCTGGTTTGTGTTTGAGGAAATAGACACAGGTCATGCATGTGCAGTCATCAATAAATAGAACAAAGTAAGAATAACCATTAAGACTAGGAACTGGTGATGGTCCCCAGAAATTGGAGTGTATCAATGAAAAAGTGTGGACTTCGAGTATTATTCAATGGAAATTGTTGCGTATGACTTTTAGCTAAAATACATGTGTCACATGAGAAATTACAAGACTTAGAAAACAAGTTAGGGAACAACTGTTTCATATACACCCAAGATGGATGTCCCAGCCGACGGTGCCCAAACAGGCCTGTCTCTCACCCGTCCCGTGAGAAAGTGCCACCTCCCTATATTGGTCCATTTCATCAACAAAGTAGAGCTCGTGACGCTCAGAACCACGTCCAAGAATCTTCCGTGTCTGAATATCCTGTAAGATACAAAATGAAGGGTACATCAGTACTGTGCAGTTCAATTCCTTGGTCAGGTGACTGATAGAAAATAATTTATGTAATAAAGTGGGAACGTAGAGACAATTATTGAATTTAATAGAGGGAGTGAGATGAATGGTGCCCGAGCCTCGGACTGGTGAACTTCCTCCATTAGCAGTTTAAATAAGTGATTTTGAAGACAGCGTGAGATTGTGGAAATCGGATGCATCATATGACATAGTATTCGTTGCTCCGCAATCAAAGACCCATTCCGGAGTCTTGACCGCGGGTAACCTCCTTTGGGGTCATTATGACCGCCTGCATAGGAATTGAGGGCGGCCTCTTTATGTTGAAAGCAGGCGCCCCCCTTTGTCGAAAAACGGAGCCTTTTGTCTAGGAAAAGGAAAAACTTTTCCCCCTTTCCCCAGACGGTTTACCTTCATTTACTCCCTCCTCTTGCCTGGCTATTCCTGCTAGGAACTCTCCTGAAGTTCCTTCCTTGGTTACTCCGTCGGTGCTGGTGGCCTCCTGGTCACTCACTGTCGTTCCTGCCATGCGTGGTCTTCTTCCTCTCTTCTGGCTGTTTGGCCATCAATCTGGATAGCCTATCCGTTTGAAGCATCCTTCTGCGGTGTGTCTTCTGCCTCTACAGAAGGTACACATCAGATGGGCTTTTTCATCCTCTCTGCGAGATGAAGAAGCACCTTTGGTCTCTGATGGCTGCACTTTCACCCCTCCGATATCAGGCTTGTCTGAGCGCGTGGCTCCTCTGGTCACCGCTAGGCCGCTTCCAACACCTGAGGAAAACTCTCCCGATGATGGTCCTCCTCCCCCCTTCATGATGCCTCTCTTGGCCACCTCTCGTCGGATCTGGGAGTAGGTTTCCTCTACCGTGGGTAATGTTTCCTGTTTTAGTAAATCCCTCTTTTCTGTATCAAACTCATTACTGAAAGCCTGCAGGAATCGATACAAACAGTTCTGTTGCTAGAGTTGATTGTATTTGGTCATATCCAATGGGAATTCCATCGGATTTGGCTGTCTCCTATCTATCTCCTTCCAAACCGCATGTAATTGGCTGTATATCCTTTCTAGTGGTTGAGTCCCCTGTCGCAGAGTGTTGGCTTTCGCCGTCAAATCGTAGATCTGCAGTAGATCCCTTCCAGATCGAATTATTGCTTCAATTCCTCTCCATAAATCCCACGAGGCTGGGTAATCAATATACTGGTTAACCAGTTCCACGTCGATGTTCTCCAGGATCCAAGTAATCACTGCTGAGTCATCTTGACGCCATTTAATGTATCATTGGTCATCAGAAGATGGCAGAAGAACAGTGATGTGGTTGAGTTGCCCTTGCCATCGAGAGCTAGACTTACTTTTCTGGCCCAGACTGTATAGTTGCGATCATTAAGTTTCTCAGTCATATTTGGTGGCTGACTGGAGATGGTTTCGATCGCCTCAGTTTTGGATGGAAGATTTTGAAATATTTCCAGGATTTGTGACAGACTGTATGTCTGATTCAAGTGGTTTGTGGTTCCGGCTGTTTCAGAGGTCCCGTAAGACGTTGTTGTCTGGTCTCCCATTGCCTCAGGTAAGTCTGGTATGTGATGATTGATGTTTCCGTTTGAGCCTTAGCTCAAAGGTGGCTCTAATACCATATTAAAAATAGATTATCAAGATTATGAAAACAGAAATTGTTTATTTTCATTGATTGATAAATTCTTTGGCTTTACACCCATACATATAGTTACACTGACCGTATAATAAAAGAAAACAAATCAGTCAACATTATTCCTCTATCAGTCAATCCTATCCTTGATTGAAACTGCCTTTAAACCGTATATTTACTTTCCTTACAATATATATACACACACACACGAATATGTACACACGCTACGCACATACACATACAAGTACATGCTTGCTGTCATGTCGCGCATAGAGACACAAATAATAATTAAAAAATATAAAAGAATAGAAAAAAATCTCGGGGAAAAAGTTTCTTTACTGCCGCACATTCAATGTGGCGTTAAGCATATGTGGAAGATATATTTGTTTATTATTTTATCTGTCCAGTTATGATTGTGACGTTTGAAAATAGCAGGACCATAATATCCAAGATAAAAGGCTTAGGGTGAAGAGTTGACGTTAAGGTTGGTAGATCAAAAACAAAGTTTGTTAGACGAATGGGTGAAGTCAAAATCCAAGATAAAAGTTTGAGGTTCAATTCTGAAGTATTTAACATGTCTCTTTTCTATAAGGCTATTTCCTTTCTGAATCAATTGGGACATTTGGGGCATTGATTAATGAGTTACTGGAAAACCATCTACATATTTTTGCATATTTTTATCCACCTCTGCCTTCAACTTTACATGTATCAAACACCACTAGTTTAACAGAAGCTATATTTATTTCTTGTCTTTTAATATTTGGATGGAACATGTCTGATAATTGGGTAGGACGAGATGAAAAGAGGAGATGTGTCAAAGTCAATACAATGCTACATGAATGAAAATGGAGCTTCGGAAGAGGAGGCCAGAGAACATATAAGGTTCTTGATAGAAGAAACATGGAAAGAAATGAACAAAGAAGTCGCCAATAAAAATACATTCTTCACGAAGAAATTTATTAAAATCTCAATGAATCTTGCGAGAATGGCACAATGCATGTACCAGAATGGAGATGGACATGGGCATCAAGATTCCGTCACTAGATCTCGGATTTCTTCTCTCTTTTTTCAACCCATTAGTCTTTCAAGTTAGGCGTTCATTTCTTTAAATGTTACGAAGGAAACATAAGTGTTATGTAATATTACCATCAAAATTTTCTTTACCTTTCTTATGGTTTGGTGAAACTATTTCTAGAATCTAAACCTTTTAGTATTTTTTCTACCTTTTACTTTCTGTATTTTTGGACTAAAATAAAATCACACTTAAACTGTCTAATTAAGTAGGACTTGTATAACACGCGCCCTTAATTCATCCGAAAAAGCATCCGTCATCAGAAAATACTTCGTGCGCCTGAAAATATCTATGTCCTCCTGCCTATCCCTACACCTCCTCCTCCCCCGCCTTTTCCTCTTTCTGTTCCGCCTTCAACTTAAAATTAAGGCATCTTTCACTTTTTGTTTTGAGGAAATTAGAACTTTATTAAAATATATCAAGAAAAACACAACGAGGTCAACTGACAAACTAAGTATCCTCTACACTATCACATCTAGCTCTATGTATATAATCTAACAGGGTAACTCTTTTTAGTATCTCGTTATGAGCATAAACTGGAGCTGGCAGTTTGGAGATGCAACCATGCGTAACTTGATTACGCCAATACCATATACTAAACACAGTTTCTGGAAAAACTTAACGCCAATCAATGCTATTGGAAGAAAGTTGTGTTAGGTCCCTTAGAACACACTAGAAGAGGGGTTGGATAATGTGTTCACCAAGTATGGATATTTTTTCGGATATTTTTCGTGTATGAGCAAAAATCTATACTTGGGTGTGTTCTTTAAAAATAAATAAACTTGCGGAAGCGTAAAGAACACGAGATATATAGAGGTTCAAGTCAAATGACCCTACTCCTCTACCTTCTTGGTTTTTCACAAGAAGGATTTTGAATAGGGGATTGTTATCTCGTTTTGGGGAAACAAGAATCAACACAAAAATCCAAACAGTGTAAAACTAGGACACACGCCTAGACCACAACAAAGAAATACCAACCCCTTTAAAGTCTAGCCTCCAAAAAACTTCCTTTCTCCTCAAAGAATTCTTGTAGAGAGTATGGTGCATCACAACACCATCAACTAACCCTCCAAGGTCTGGATTTCATCAAACAAGAAGCACCTTTGCTTCTTAACCATCAATCTACACCTTGCTCTTCACAATCTTCACTCAACAAGAAGAAGACTCTTCTTCTTTACAACACAACTCTCACAAATAAAGTAAAATATGCAATGATACAACTATTTTGAGTGCTTAAATCTTAAGAGAAACTTGTGAACTTGTAGGTAGAAAGTTATATTTCAAAAATGATGAAAAAAACTTGTTTTATCATCCTTCCAGCCGTTGATGTCCTTACAGAAGCCAACAATTAGTTTTGTCTCTTTGTGATGACATGTCTTCGTTTTTGGAGATCTTCTCTTGGAAGACTTCTTGAGGAAGCTTCTTCTTGAAAGCTCAAAGAGGAAAGATGACATTCTCCAAGAGAGAGAGAGCATGTGATATTAACGTAAAAAGAAGGGTACAATGTCAAGTAAATGTTAGAAAGTGCAGCATAAAACATTTGTAACGTTAGTCACATGAAGAGCCTTATGTGTTCTATGAATAGGTGTTCAATGTGACATGGAGCGCCTAATGTGATTTTGAACAGGCGCTCAATGTGACATTGAGCGCATTAAGTGAATAAGGAATACTTGTTCAATGTCACATGAAGCCCCTATTGTGGGCAACCAAACTCGTTCGAAGTAACATGAAGCGCCTGATCTCATCCTTCATACTTGTTCGAAGTAATTCCGACTTTTACCAAAAGGAACTTGATATTCGTGCCCATTTTGGGGGGGGGGGGGGAACAGTCCATTTGACTTTATAACACACATGAAGCACTTGTTGGAGCGTTCAAAGTGTACCTTTTTACTGCTTGACACATGAAGCGCCTAAAGTAGGCGTTCGAAGTGTACTAGACTCTAAAAACTTCACATGAAGTGCCTTGTGTAAGCGTTCGAAGTGTACTGGTCTCCAGACACTTTACATTAGACGCCTTATGTAGGCGTTTAAAGTGTATTGACATTCATCCTTTCACATTAGGTGCCTTATCTAGGCATTATAAGTGTCAATTGTGCAAATCATCAAAACTTAACATATTCTAGCATTCTTCCTCTTTTTGATGATTTCACAATTAGCATATCTTCTAGGATTTTCTCCCCTAAACTCATGCTCCCCCTCACATTAAGCCTAAACTTTTCCTAAGTAAAAATTGATGAATCAAATATGATGGTGCAAATAACGTTATCCAAAAATCATCATCGTCAATTTAAAACGAAAGCAAAGTAAGTCCATTTCATTTCTAATCACATCACAGAATGCAAAATTTTGTTCTAAGGTCTTCAAAAAAATAAATTTCAATCACAAAGAAAATCTACGTATCTCCTGCTCCGCTTGCGCCATCACCTAAGTGTAAATCCTCCGAAACCAAATCCTCTACTAGTCGCAAAGTCAGCAAATCCACTTATCGGTCCTCTGGCACCACGAGAACCACCAATATCAGCACCCGCACTACAAGCACCACCACCACTTTCTCCCCCTAAATCATCAAAATCAGAGGGGAATTGCATCCACGGATTCAGCTGCAACAAGGCATTCTTGAAGATTGTCATACGGTATTCATTCCGTGCATGCCAAAATCATGAAGCTCCAACCGTTGAATAGTTTGCTCCATTTGCTGAATCTTGGACAACAATTCAGGATCAGTGCTTCCACCTTCACCATCTTGAGGTCCTTCATCGACCTAATCCGCAATGTCAAGAATTGTAGTGGCTTTCCTCCGTTGTGAATCGATCGCTTGAGCAATATTAATGTTATCATAGTAATTCATCTTTGCCACCTTTGTCATTTCTCCATCAGGTATCTCAATACCTTTGGACTTCATCAAAATAGTGACAACATTGGCAAAGGGCAAAGCATTTGAGCCCTTCTGGAGCGCGGCCATCATCACTTCAGCCATTATCCAGCCAAAATTTAACTGTGTCTCATGCTTGAGACGATAAGTAACGTAGAAGTCCATATTGCTTGGATTTCTATTTGCCTTACCGTTAACACAGTAAGTCACCACAGCCAACAGAATTCTATTTACCAGAGGCATGTTCTGAGTTTTTTCTTGAAAAATATTACAGATCAAACTTAGCATCATGCTTACATACTCCGTATTTGGCACTCCAGTCAAATACAGAGAAGTGACTAGTCCCTGATTTCTTACTCTTAGGGCATCGCATGTTTCTTAAAATTGAGAAATCAAGGAGCGTATCAGCGACAACGGTGTGGAAGGAGAATTCTTGAGACTCAGATTGTGGAGTGACCCACATGTTGGCATAGAACATTCTGGTGTAGTTTCCG
The DNA here is from genome assembly GCA_036186865.1 of Eustoma russellianum. Lineage (NCBI taxonomy): Eukaryota > Viridiplantae > Streptophyta > Magnoliopsida > Gentianales > Gentianaceae > Eustoma > Eustoma russellianum. The sequence goes on along the minus strand of AP025074.1, from coordinate 3,208,596 downwards.
AAGAAGGATTGCATGTCACGTCTGGACCAAAGAGGGGTCCAGCCTTAACGATACAAGAGTGTGATGACTTTATTTGCATTATGGTCTTTGGTGAAGTCACTAATGCGAATGAGTTTGAGAGGCACCACAAGCCGATTGCTACTGCTCTATTCTTCTAACAGCATATGGGAGTAGAGAGAAAGACGAACACCTTTTGCTACATTTGGATTGGATTCTTGACATCAGAGCCAAATTTCTTTTTCATCCAAAGAAGTTGTCCTTGGAAAGCCCTTCACGGATAGATGTGATATTGTCTGGTTCAACAATGCCAACAGTTTGCTTGCGTTTGTATCCCCTTAGAATATGTTTTGAAGGTCCAGCAGAGGCCATCTTTGAGTTGAGGAGAAGAAGTTTTGGAATTTTGGTAAAGATAGAGGAAGAGGGACGATTTGCAGTAATGATGTGAGGATAGTGAGAGGAAGAAGATGGAATTTAAAGAAAAGAGGAGGAAGAGAAAAAGATAAGAAGAGGAAGAGGCAGAAGAACGGTTGGGAGTTTTGTGAAGTGGGAGAGTGGGGATTGAATGTGAAAAGAAGATGAAGAGGAAGAGAAGGAAAGAAGAGAAGAAAACTGTTTTGGGAAGTGCATATCATGGGAGAAGATAAATGAATTGGGAAGAGGAGTGAAGAAAATGGCGACGTGGGAAGAGAGAAAGACGGCGCAGTGGTCAAATCCTTCAATTCGCGTGAAAAAATGAAGAGTCACTTGATTTCACAAGGTAGAACTAGGGTTTAGATGCCTTCTGTCACTTTGAACAACTTCATGAACCAGGATGAAGCGCTTAAAGTGTTTTGGAATGGTTGTGGTTAAAGGGATTAAGCACTTGAAGTCACTTTGAACGAGTGATACAGTATGTATAAAGCGCTTAATGCCGCTTCGAACGATGGTTTTGAAAATATAGAGCGCTTGATGTCACTTCGAACGAGTGATGTTCTTCACATCAGGCGCTTAATGTGACAATGAACGCCTGGACTAATTCAGATAAAGCGCTTTATGTATCCTAAGCTTGAAAGTTTGAACATTTTCTTGCTCCAACTTAAGATGAGTTAATGTCAACCCAGGTTAATAACCCTAACCTGCTTCTTATAGATGTAAATACATCACTAGCAAGGGCTTTGTAAAGATGTCTGTTAATTGGTCATGTGTTGGAACAAATTCCACACTAACCAAATTCTTTTGTACACAATCACGGATGAAATGATATCTCACTTCAATATACTTGGTCCGACAGTGTTGGACCAGATTTGTGCAATATTTATAGAAGACGTGTTATCACACAAAATAGCACTTTGGAGAAGTGAATGTTATAATCATTCAAAGTGTTGGTCATCCATAACAATTGTGCACAACAAGAGGCCTGACATATATTCGGATTCCGCCGTAGAAAGAGAAACACTGTTTTGTTTCTTGGATCACCAAGGAATTGACAAGTCCCGGATGTGCTCTTTCTATACACAAGACTTCCTGCATAATCGGAGTCACAATAGCCTCTTAAATCAAAACATGCATTCTTAGAATAAAATAATCCAAATTTCAAAGTATACATAAGGTATCTAAGAATACGTTTTACCGCAACTAGATGCATTTACCTAGGATCACTTTGAAATCTAGCACATAAGCACATTGCATGAAATATATCTGGTCTACTTGCAATCAAGTAAAGTAGACTTCCTATAATGTCGCGATACAAGGTTACCTCATTATGCTTTTCTTTCTCATCTTTGTCAAGCTTCGCACTTGTACTCATTGGAGTGTTTACTTCCCCTCCTTCACCAAAATTGTACTTTTTGAGCAAGTCCTTTGTTTATTTGGTTTGAGAAATGTACACACCTTCTTGAGTTTGCTTGATTTGAAGCCCGAGAAAGTAAGTAAGCTCACCCACATACTCATCTCAAATTCGCCTTGCATTAAGCTAGCGAATTTCTCACAAAGACAATTGTTAGTAGCATCAAAAACAATATCATCAACATATAATTCTACAATTAATTGATTTTTACTTTGTTTTTTTAATAAACAAAGTGGTGTCAACTTTACCCCTTGAGAATCCATTATTTAGAAGAAAAGTACTTAATCTCTCGTACCAAGCTCTTGGAGCTTGTTTAAGGCCATAAAAAGCCTTTTTAAGTTTGAACACATGATATGGTAAGTCATGACATTCAAACCCGGGAGGTTGTGCAACATACACCTCTTCTTGAATAACACCATTCAAAAATGCAGATTTAACATCCATTTGATAAAGTTTAAAACCTTTATAGAAAGTATATGCCAATAACATTCTAATGGCTTCAAGCGGTGCTACGGGTGCAAAAGTCTCATCAAAATCAATACCTTCTTCTTGATGGTATCCTTGAGCAACTAATCTAGCTTTTCTTCTCGTGACATTTCCTTGATCATCCATCTTGTTATGAAATACCCATTTCGTACCAATAAGAGGTTTGTGAACTAACTCTCAAACATCACTTCTTTCAAATAGGTTTAGTTCTTCTTGCATAGCCAAGATCCAGTTTTCATCAAGAAGTGCATCCTTAACATTTTTAGGCTCTATGAGAGAAACAAATGAGTTCTCTCGATATTGCCTTTGTGTAGTGATACCCTATTTAAATCACTTATGACCAACTCGTGTGGGTGAGAGCTTTTATGCTTGAATGACCTAGGAGGTTGGAGAAAACTCCTCCAACTTCCTCGTGGTCACTTTCCAGGAGAGAAGAATCATCATGATTTGAATGATCATCATTTTCTGGAATATGAGATGTATCTTCAACATTTTGTATATCAACAAGATGAGTATGAGAAATATTTCTATTTGACTTACTAAGTTCAAGAACACTTGGTGGAGGAGTACCTTCAATAGGTTCTACTCTTAAATCAATGAAGATGTCTCCATTTGGAGACTTATCAACAATTTCTTGTTGATGAACAACCGTTGGAATGCCTTCACGAATTTCTTCTTGAGGAGAAACAACTTTATTTTCTTCACAATCCTCATTAAGTTTAGGTTCGTCATTAAGTGACTCATCAAACTTAACATGGATTGATTCTTCCACTTTTTGACTTCTTTTGTTGAAAACACAAAATGCTTTACTATTTGAGGCATAACCTAAAAAGATACCTTCATCTGCTTTAAGGTCAAGTTTGTCCAAAGTGTGTTTAGTGTTAAGTATGAAACACTTACATTTGAACACTTTAAAATACTCAATATTGGGAACTTTACCATTCCAAAGCTCATAAGGTGTCATATTTAGGTAAGGTCTCAAATACACACAATTGATCACATGGCAATCGGCAGCTACTGCTTCGGCCCAAAAATACTTGGGCAGACCGAACTCATTTAACATTTTCCTACACATTTCTTGTAGACTTCTATTCTTTCGCTTGGCTACACTATTTTGTTGTGGAGTTCTAGGAGCCAAAAAGTTATGTGTGTATCCTTTGGATTCACAAAACCTTTTAAACTCTCCATCAAACTCACCACCAGGATCACATTTGGTTTTAATGGTGCTCCCATGTGATTTTTCAATCGTCTACTCAAACTTATGAACTCACTACATGCATCATTTTTCTTTGCTAGAAACATCACCCATGTATAACGAGTATAGTCATCTACTACCACGAAGGTATAATGTTTACCACCTAAACTTTGTTCCAACATCCCCATACAAATCCATATGTAGTAATTGTAGGGGTTTGGAGGTGGGTATGCTTGTTTTTTGTTTAAAGCTTGTTTTCACAAGCTCTGCCTTTTGACAAGTGTCACATAAGTCTTGGTTTTCGAAACTCATTTTTGGAAGGCCTCGGACCTTATTTTTTTCACAAATAAATTTAATTGTTTTGAAATACATGTGTCTGAGATGTCTATGACATAGTTGCATCAAATCATTCTTGGCAACTAGGCAAGATACATTTTGTGAAACCAAATCATTGATTCTAAGTTTGTAAATGTTTTTGAATCTCAAAGCCTCAAATAAAATAATGTTATCCTTTTTCACAATACAATTTGTTTTCAAAAACGTAACTTCATAATTAGCATCACATAGTTGACTGACACTTATCGAGTTAGACTTTAATCCAACAACATATAGAACATTACTAAGAGAGAAGGAATCGTTACCCACAATACCATGTCCTTTGATTTGGCCTTTGCTACCTCTGAAGTAGACAACTCCTCCATCTTGCATAGTGAGTCTCTGGAATAGACTTTTGTCTTCCGTCATATGGTTGGAACACCCACTATCCACGACCGATTTGACTTTCTTGTCTTCGCATTCTCTATTTTGCGCTAGGGCCTACAAAAGAACCATATGATATTGGTACCCTTTTTATTTTGGGTCTTTGAAGGTTAGTTACCTTCACTTTGCCTTAGGGCACACCCACGCAAGATTCTTATTATTCATAGCTCTACACACTCTTTTGTTACTATAAAAACATGAAGAAATGTGTTTGTGTGGGTAAGAATGCTTATCATGTTTGTGCAATGGCACATTCTGTGATTCCCATTTTGGAATGATCTTCCTTGAAATTAAGGGATAGTTATTTTTCACAAATTCAACAAAAGGTTTTGACACCTTTGTTGACTTTGCCGTACTCTTAGGCATGTGCCTTTGCTTCTTCAAGGATGCTTTAGACTCCTTGATAAATGATGCTTGTTCCTTTGGTTTTCCCTTCTTAGATGCAAACATGACACTAGGTTTAATTTTATTATTGTGCAAGGTAGCTGCATCGTTAATTATCTCATCCTTTTTAGCAGTTGCATTTTGAATATTTTTCTTCTTCAAAAGGTTTTGAGGAGGGAATCTTGATTTTATCGAATCATGCTTCTCTTTTAGTGCAATCATATGCATAATTAATTAAATATCATGCTCAAGTTGCAATGCTATGTGATTTTCTAACGTGTCATTATATTCATATATGTATGCTTTAAAGTCCCTCTTGACACATTTATATTTCATTTCTAATAAATTATTTTCTTGAACTAAATCATCTTTTTCATCTTGTAATCTACAATGTGAGGATATAGTGCATACCTCCATGTCGTCATCGATGGTCATGAGTGAATAAAACTCCCTGTCGAGATCATCATTGATGACCCCAGTGAGAGCTAAATTTTTGTTGCCGTTGTTATCACTTTCGGAGCCGGATAAGATACTCTCCCAATAGGCTACCTCCGCTTGTAAAGCCTTCTTCCGTTGGTAGATGGCTTTCTTGTCTTTTGGATGCGGATCCTTTACCCTACACTCCTTCATGAAGTGACCAAATTTTCCGCATTTATAACATTTATTTTCTTGGTCCTTCACTTTTTCCTTATCTTTTGAGAACTTATCTTTGATGAACCTCTTGACTTCATCTTCATTTTTTTCTTGCAAATCTTCTAAATCTTCGAACGAGAAGTCCAACTTCGTCATCCGATTCTTCCGATTTGTATGCAAGAGCCTTCGACGAACTTCTTATCGGATCATTTTTCTCTTGAGCTTCAAAGTGATCTCATAAGTGATAAGATTACCATAAAGCTCATTCATAGTAATAGTTTCAAGATCCTTCGACTCCTCAATGGCCGTGACCTTTGCATTCCATTATCTTCCTAAACTATTTAGGAAGCAATGGTTGAGATCCTCTTGCTCTATCTTCTTTCCAACCTCCGTGAATAGGTTGACAATCTTAGTGAACCTTTGAATAGACTCTTCGATCTTTTCACCTTTTGGGACATTGAAGTTGTAGAATTGTTTGATCAGTTGTCTCCTCTGTGCCTTCCGTACTGAGATGTTCCTTCATGGATCATCTATAGCTTTGTCCAAGCCTCATGAGCGGATTGGACTATTTGTATTTGAGCTCTCTCATTTGGTGATAGAGAGCGATTTAAAATAACAAGAGCTTTGCTATTTGTGGCAAATTACAACTCCTCTTCCGGAGTGGGATCATCAACATCAAAAGGAATGGTAGAACCTTTTGACACCTCTCTCCAAATACGATATCCACATGAACGAAGGTATGTTTCCATGTTAGATTTCCACAATCGATAGTTTAGAGGGTCAAACATAGGAACTTTGACATGAACACTAGAAATATAAGGGAGTAGTGATTCTTGTCCTCTTCTTCTAGAAGCATCACCACTTGGAGAACTTGCATCTTCAAAACTAAAGGGATCCATACTTTAAAAGATCAAATCTTGCTATTTGAACTCAAACACTCAAGATTTCGCTCTGATACCAATTGTTAGGTTCCTTAAAACACACTAGAAGGAGGGTTGAATAGTGTGTTCACCAAGTATGGATACTTTCTCCAATATTTTTTGTGTATGAGTACAAATCTATACTTCGGTGTGTTCTTTAAAAATAAATAAACTTGTGGAAGCGTAAAGACCACGAGATATACAGAGTTTCAAGTCAAATGACTCTACTCCTCCTCTACCTTCTTGGTTTTTCACAAGAAGGATTTTGTATAGGGTATTGTTGTTTCGTTTTGGGAAAAGAACAATCAAAACAAAAATCCAAATAATATAAAACTAGGACACACGCCTAGACCGCAACCAAGAAATACCAACCCCTTGAAGTCTAGCCTCCCAAGAACTTCCTTGCTCCTTAAAGAATTCTTGTCGGGAATATGGTGCACCACAACACCATCAACTAACCCTCCAAGGTCTGGATTTACTCAAACAAGAAGCACTCTTGCTTCTTGACCAACAATCTACCCATTGCTCTTCACAATCTTCACTTAACAAGAAGAAGACTCTTCTTCTTACAACACAACTCCCACAAATAAAGTAAATATACAATGATACAACTATTTTAAGGTCTTAAAGCTTGAGAGAAACTTGTGAGCTTGTAGTCAGAAAGTTATATTTCAAAAACGATGAAAAAAATTGTTTTATCCTCCTTCCAGCCGTTCATGTCCTTGCAGGAGCAAATAATGAGTTTTGTCTCTTTGTGATGACATGTCTTCATCTTTGGGGATCTTCTCTTGGATGACTTCTTGAGGAAGCTTCTTCTTGAAAGCTCAAAGAGGAAAGATGACATTCTCCAAAAGAGAGAGAGAACATGTGATATTGCACAAAAAAGAAGGGTAACAAGTAAACGTTAGAAATTGCAGCATAAAACATTTGTAATGTTAGTCACATGAAGTGCCTTATGTGTTCTATGAATAGGCATTCAATGTCACATGGAGCACCTAATGTGGCTTTGAACAGGCGTTCAATGTGACATAAAGCGCCTTAAATGAATAAGGAATACTTGTTCAATGTCGCATGAAGCGCCTATTTTGGGCATCAGAACTCGTTCGAAGTAACATGAAGCGCCTGATCTCAGCCTTCATACTTGTTTGAAGTGACTTTTTCCAAAAGTAACTTGATATTCATGCCCATTTCGAGGGAAAACAGTCCATTTGACTTTGTAACACACATGAAGCGCCTGTTGGAGCGTACAAGGTGTGCCTTTTTTACTGTTTGACACATGAAGCGCCTAAAGTAGGCGTTCGAAGTGTACTGGACTCCAAACACTTCACATGAAGCGCTTTATGTAGACGTTTGAAATGTACTGGTCATCAGACACTTTACATTAGGCGTCTTATGTAGGCATTCGAAGTGTACTGACCTTCAACCATTCACATTAGACGTCTTATCTAAACGTTTTAAGTGTCAATTGTGTAAATAATCAAAACTTAACCTATTCTAACATGTTGCCAAGAAGCTTGAATGTTCATGAAGGTCCACTCCCGCGGGTGCATCGGCTGAAAAAACAGTGACGAGAAGGCATCTTTCACATTGCCAAACGTATGTGTGTGGTTTTATCATCTGCTACGTCTTTTCATATGAAGCAGAAAATTAATATCCTGGGTAATTATTCAAAAGATTGACATTAACACTTATCCCGCAAACCTTGTGCCTATTTTTATGTAGTCATTTAATAATTATTAACAATCAATATAAAAATATTGAGGTCAGAAACATAAAATATTATTTTCTGAGAACTTTTTACATCAAAAACTGTCTCAAGCTGACGGTTATCCACGACAATAAAACTACAATGTTAGGCTCCGAACGTAGTCTAGTAGTAATTAGCGAATTATTTAAAAAATTGTATTCTTCTTATTATAGTGGTTCGCATCATGTGTACTCCCTGATCACATGGAACTTTTTGTTGTTTGGTTGGAAACCTATCGTTTTTTTTCTATTTACTGAAACATACGACATTTATTTTTTTGTCCGTAAGGAAACGTTTCTGTGCAGCAAAATACTTGTTTTGAGAAAGGGGAACATCATTTTCAAGAATGTGCTGTGAGATGTGAACTTGAAAAAATATTTTAAAGTGAAAGGTTTTAGAAAGAGACATTTTCCACATAAATGGTTTGGAGCTATGGTAAATTCGGAAATTTGGTAAAAGAACACTGTGGCGACGACCTACAATTATATATGATTAAAAAAAGACTGTATTTGTGCATTTGATATGTTGAATACCAGAGCAAGAAGAGAAAAGGCAAAGAAGAAATCCTAAAGATTTATACAATATTCTCAAAAAAGTTTTTCGAAGAGCATTTCAATGTATATCAAAGTCTATAGGAAGTATATTTCCAAAAAGCTATTCATCCATTGATTTGTAGACCTCAATTCACAAGAAAAAATTTTAATTTGACACCTCTATGAAGAATTTAACTTTTAAAGTTAGTTTATGACCATTTAAGGTTGAAAGGAGGTATCTCAAGTTGTAAATGTTGTATAATTTTATCAAAAGATAACATAAAATTCAATTGTATACATCGACCAATTGTTCAATAAATTTTACCAAACACTGGATTAATAATTTGGAATGTTACAACTCAAAATTCATTATCGAACTCTTGATCACACATTCGGTAAATATTGATCGAACTTTCGGTGAAATGTTCGGTTACTAGATAGAAATGGCGTAGAATGAGTCTGCTGAAATTGCGCATTTGTAACTCAATTTAAACGAAATGCGAAAAAGGAGAAAGGTGTTCATACGGAAAAAAAAACTGTCGATAAAGGCAAATGCGTCTTGTAAGAAAAATGGACACTGGAGGAATGATTGCTTAAATTTTAAGTGATGACTTGAGAAGAGAGGTGACTTTTTCTTTATATGGCACGAATCTAATTTAATAGACGTGCTTGATAATACATGGCAGATTAACTGTGGTACTACAATTCACACTGCTAAAACCATGCAAAGCTTCCTAAACTTTAGGAGTCCAAAGGAAAGTGAGCAATGTATCTATTTTGGAAATCGGATATGCTTTGGAGAACTTATAGGCTCATTTCTAAGACTGGTATTCAACAAGATTTAGAAAATACATTCTACATTTCGTCATTTTCAAAAATTTAAATTCTCTTTCTAGACTTTGTATTATTCAATATGATTCTAACTCTCATCTTTTTGTCATGAACCTTTTGAAAGTTTATAAAATTATTAGTTCTGCCAAATTGAATGCTTTCTTATTTCAAATTGAGTTAGATCTCACATATGAGCATACCCCTTTATGAGAAAATGAATATGGTATAAAGCGTTATAATATCAGTGAGAAATCATCAAGGCCTTGGCATAAAAGATCAGGACATCTCTCAAGTGACAGAATCAAAAGATTGGTGAATGAAAGATGTTTGCTTACTCTAGATTTTAATGATATGTCTTATGTGGAAAACATATAAGGCAAGCAAACCAACAAGACTAGTAAGGGTGCCAAAAAAAAGTTCTCATCCTCTTAAAATCACACACATAGATATCTATAGACCATTTCATACACCGTGTTTGAATGGTCAGAAATACTTTATTTCTTTGATCGACGGCTATGCAAGATTCATGTATCTCTGTCTTTTATTTAACAAATATCAGAATCAGAGAAACCAAAAAAAAAGAAGACAATTAAAATATGTGCGCGCATTAAATTACTCGATATATCTATATACAACTAAATTAGGTAATGGACATTTTATGAGTACATGATAAAATAAAAATAAGAGTAATACGTAACAACTTAAGTTACTAGGATAAATTAAATCAAAAGAAAAAGGCATGATACAAGAAATTAGAACAACTTAAATAAAAGGAAAAACAAAGTAAGACATAACAAGATATTTTGGAAAGAAGAAGAAAAAAATATAATATATATACACATAAGTTTGGTCGGTCAAATGAGGAAAAAAGGAAGAAGAAATTTAGGTTAGATTAATACCCCCATAAAATGCCAAGTGTAAAAAGTTGTGTAGAAACCAAATGATGAAATTTTATCCTATTCTACCCATCCCACCCCCACGGCCGTCCATCCCTAAGCAAGAGAAGAAAAGGTTTTTCTTCTCTTTTGTCTTCAACACATATGGAGCCATCATTCCTTTTACCAAAAAGCCTTCCCTCTTCTTACACAATTCTTACACTCTTCTTACACCCTTCAACCAAACCAAACAACTCCCTCTCTTTCTACATATGGTCAGCCACCCTCAAGTCAAAAGGGAAAGATTTTTCCCTCCTAATATTCCACCTTTCTTCATTTGTCAAGACAAGCAACCATCATTCCTTCTCTTAATCCTTCCAAGATTCATGATGAATTCTTCCTCCCCGCTCAAACCTCCCAACCGTCCCCCTCTATAGAAGAGAGAGAACACTCTTCTTCCTCTCATTTTACACTTAGCCAATTTTCATTTTCAAACCAAAACACTCTTTCCTCTCCAAGAAGAAAAACAAGTCTTCCAAGCCGTCTTACACCCCTTTGGCCGAGAGTTCAAAGAGAAAAGCAAGGAGGAAAACTTCTTCCCTTACCCCTCACCATCATTCAAGACAAGAGTTAGAACATCTTCTTTCATCCAAGCAGCATTGGCTGAATTTTATAAAGCCAAGAATCAAGAAGGAGCAAGGTAAAAAAATTCATATACAATGAGTTTAAGTTCTTCTATTTATCACTTTCTATAGTCACTCACTAACCTCTCATTTCTACACCCCAAACCCAAATTTTTCTCCAAGTCCAATGAGGAAATCTTCACTTTCATTCTAAGAACTAGGTGAAAAAGGCAAGTACTATCTTTCATGGATTTCCAAAATTAAAGTATATATGTTCATACTAAATTTGGACCATTCATGAAGTATTTTCAATACTTTAGTAGCATGAATATGTAAAAAACTATGTTTCTATTTGATGTATATGTTGTGATATAGACTCCCTATAAATCCACCAAAAACATGTATATATGGACTCATATGTATAAATAAAAAGAAATGAGTAACTCTTATGTGATGTATATAGAAACTAGTGCAAGAAGATGAAGTCATATGATATGTTAAGAAAAGAGACTAAGAAACTAACTTTGATGCATTTTTTTATGTATTTTCCATGAGGATCATCATCTACGTTATTGTCCATGTTTTCAGTTTTGAGAGCTTTTTGTGGCCTTGATTTAGCATGTTATGAGGCAATCATATTCATTACTATGATTCTAGATCACAAAAGTTATTTCGAGATGATCATCATGTTTATATGCATACATATACCACATGGCCAAAGGAGGAGAGTTTAGTCTCCTTACTTTCTTTTCATGGTCTCCATCATCTTGTATGTTGTATGTGTTTTTATTATGATCTCAATCTTGAAACTCATCACGTTGATGGAAACTAGTATGCATATAGGTAGTTAGAATGTCAAGTTCAAGATATATGTAGGAGATGTGAAAAAGATAAGTTTATGTATATGTGTATGCGTATATTCGGCCCTAAGACCAAAGTGTTGAAGAAATAAACTTGGTTACATGTTATAAATGTATATATGCATGCGATATAGTATGCGGTCTTAAGGACTAAAGATAGAATGAATAAGTGTGTTAAATGTTCATGGAGATATGTATATGTACGTAAGTATACACGGCCATAAGGTCTATGTTTGGAACCGGTAAAATTGTTACATGATAATAAATATATATATATATATATATATATATATATATATATATATATATATATGTATATGAGATGTAACACATGGCCATGACTCATGATGATGGACCAATAAATTTGATACATGTTAAGTCATTTTTTTTGAATGAAGGAGCACGAGTCTCCAATTTTATTATATGTAAAACCCTCACTTATGGCGGAGGAATACCGATGTTACAAACAAAAGCAAAACAAAGTTGTATATAACTACTCAAAGGATGAAAAGTATGCCACTATAGTGCGTAATAAGGCAAGTGGAAATGTTCAAAAGTAGTATGATATGCCTCATTAAAACCTTGGCAAGCAAAACCACCCTTGTGGGTAAAATCTTGCGCGAAGGAAAAAGAGTACATATTTACTACGTTTGAAACATGTAAACACAATGAAAGAGCAAGACCAGCGTAGGTTAAATTGGCCACATTTGAAACCAGTCGACGTTCGCAGCAACAACATCCATGAACGTCCATGCAAAGATAAAGAAATAGTTATTAGTAGTGAACACAAACCAAATGCATGGAGACCGTGTAAGATGGCAAGAGCAAAGGATCATACCATGTATGCCTGCATCCCATAGAATGTGGGCAGAATGTATAAAAATAGGCCAATCCATATGGAAGACAAATATGAGAAACAGAAGATGTCCCAAGTCAAGCATGCCGAATATTTCTTGTAGAACGATCTAGCCTGACAATACAGCGAATCAACAGTGGTAATGTATGCCGCGTATAATAACCCGTCGTAGGAATCATTAAACCATATTGAGCCAAATAATGGGCCGCCATATTTGATTCCCTATATACATGGTGAACAACATAATGCGTCTGCACCTGCAGTGAGCGAAGTAAGCGAAGATGATAACTCTCAGAAGATGTGCCGCGCTGATAAATTGAATTGAGCAACTGTTGACAATCCATCTCCAATATAATATGACGATAGAGAGGCAGAAAGTATAACAAGCCGAAAAGTCCTGTCAGCATCTCCGCGATGAATGAAATGCATAATGGCAATCGAAAAGAAAGTGCGCCAATACATGTACCGAAACTATCTCTTAGTATTGCTCCTCCAGCTGCAAAAGTTCTTCCAACAGCCGCATCTACATTGAGCTTCATCCGACCAGGTGGAGGCACCAACCATCGCACAATCAAGGGCCTCTGAATATTAATAGCAGGCAGCAAATGTAGATTCTGAACATATCTGAATCCTGAAGCGAGTTTTGTACCATCAATCGTTTTACCCCACAAATAAATATCCGAACGTATCACTACAATGACTGAAGCTGTAGTACATGTGATGCTATCACCATATACCAAAGATGTGTATGCTCGCCAGATGTTAAAAACAACTATACTCGGAATCACCATGCGCAAAACCCCAAGAAGTGTGGTGCTTGAGGCATTGAACCACCAAGATAAAAGATAAGGCCACAAACTTGTGGCACGAGGAGAAACCCCAGGCAAGACAACCAAAAAAGAAGCCCAAACAGACCGAATATAGAGACAATGTAGAAAGATATGATCCACCCCTGTGGAAGCAGTTTTACAAAAAAAGACATTGTGTTGGCATTGATGCTGCAAACTGACTAAGATAATCCTCAAATGGCAACGCGCGATGATAAATTTGCCAAATAAAATTCTGGACTTTCGGTTGATGATATTTGTGCCAAATAAATTGTGCTGAAAAAAGAGTGACCCTAGACTGACGACAAAGATCATATGTGGAAGATACTGTAAATTCTCCCGTTGTTGATGGCATCCATCTATACGGCGAGCCATGCAACGGAACATGTGCGGAACAAAAGGCATGATAGCGACAAATAATCTTCCAAACAGGTGAGTCTGGAAGTCGCGGGCGAATGTCCCCACGCTGGCCATATTTAGAACGCATGTAAGTACTCCAGGGTGTATTTTGGTGATGATAATTCCACCAAATCCGACAAAAATAAGCCTCTTGTAGACTGCGTAAATCACGAATGTCCAACCCACCCTCTGAACATGGGGCCCAAATAGTAGACCATGCAACCCAATGACGCCGAGGTCCCTAATAAAAATTGGCCATCTTGCGCTAAATGATTTTTATAACCGACTGTGGTAATCCTCCTGCAACAGTAACATGTAGTGGAAGAGAAGAAATTACATACCTCAATAAAAACAATCTTCCTGCTGGGGGCAACAGCTTATTTTTCCAACCATTCAAACGACCATCAATATGTGCTAGAAGTGATGTACAGTATCTGGCTCGACTAATACCTTTATGTAAAAAAGATCCCAAGTAGTGAAATGGCAAGCACGACGACCGCATACCAAGGATATGCTCATAGCGTTGCCTGCACTGCAACGACATGTTTGAAGAAGAAATAAAATTTCTTTTACCATAGTTTACCTTTTGACCGGAAGCGTCTTCATAAGCGGTAAGAAAGGGATGAAAGCTATTCAATGTACGAATAGAACCACGTAGAAATATCAATAAATCATCGGCATAAGCGAGATGCGTAACATGAAAAGGCACACGACCCAGCCGAAAGGGCTGTATTGTCCCATCTACAACTAGTGCCTTTAATCCGCGACTAAACCCTTCGGTAGACAAGATGAATAGCAATGGTGATAGAGGATCTCCTTGTTTCACCCCTCGATACTGACGGAAGACACCGAAGGAACGCCATTAATAAGAACCGAAAGCTTGGTGCTACCTAAATGATTCATAATAATGCAAATAAAGAAGGCCGAAAATCCAAACCTATGCAACAATAATTCCAAGTATTCCCAAATTACCCAGTCAAAGGCTTTCATCATATCTAGCTTCAAACATAACTGATGTCCACCTTTATCCAGCATGTGTATCATCTCTCGAGCTAGCAAAACATTCACAGAGATGTCATGTCCTTTTAAAAACCTGTTTGTTCTGACGAGATTACCTTTGGGAGCAACACACTCAAGCGCGACGCAACAATACGAGTACAGATTTTACTCAAGAAATTTGTCAAATATATAGGTCTGAAGTCACTAAATGTACGAGGTGTTATTACCTTTGGAATTAAAGTGAGCAGAGCACTAGACATTGCCGAAGGCTGTGGAACACCGAGAAAAAATTCCTGCACCGCTAAGACAACATCTTTATGTATTACCATCCAGCAAGATCGGAAAAAAATATCATGGAATCCATCAAGTGCTGCCGCACTCTGAGGGTCTAGACTCCACACTGCTTCTTTTACCTTGCATTCCTGTGGAAGATGTGTGAGAAACGAATTATCCTCCGTAGTCACCAGCAAAGGAATATGCTGCAAGATATAATCATAATCCCCGGTGGCCTCTCGCTCAAATAAAATGGTACAATAGGAGGTCGCTTCATTCTGAATTGCCGCTTGCGTGTCGCATAAGACATCGGATGCTGTATAGATGTGCTGAATATGCAGCTGGGCCCGTCGGCCCTTTACCACCGAATGAAAGTATCGGGTATTGTCATCACCATGACTTATCCATCGAACCCGTGCTTTTTGCTTCCAAAATTGTAGCTCATACTTAGACGCTTAAATGTGTTCAGCTCTCGCCAGATGATACGAAGCACTATTGTCTTCTGTTAGATCATTCCCATATAGCCTCCATGCACCGAACATTGGCCTCTGCCTGCTCTAGTCGGCTAAAAATGTTTCCAAAAACATCCTGATTCAACGTTGAATGTCATTCCTCATCCAGGAAAATTTACTATAGAACCCATACATATCTGCTGTAGTCAGATATGACAACCAAGCTGACTCAACCTAAGCTAGAAAATATAGGTGAGATAACCAAGCATCCAAAAACTTAAATGAGCGACGACCAGAATTACCCAATATACGACATAAGAGTGGTGTATGATCAGATGAAATCCGTGGTAAATGCGTAAGATATATATCATCGAAATTATCCTGAAAAGAAGAATTTAAAAGAGCCAGTCTAGCCGACGATGCACTCGACCGAGTCTCCTTCCATCTGTCCAAGTATACCTAGTGCCGTGAAATGGAGGATCCATCAATGCGTAGGCTTCTATACAATCATTAAAGCCTGCAATGCTAATAACGATGGCTGCGAACGACCACGATGATCATCCAATGTTCGAAAAGTATTGAAATCTCCACACACCAACCATGGGCCGGTGTGTTGCTGAGAAAAATTGCATAAAGTTTGCCATAGAGGACGGCGCTGCGCTAATGTATGATATGCATAAACCACTGAAAAACAAAAGAGAGATTCAGTGGAACAAAAAGGAAGTGTAAGTGAAGAATCTGCTCTTCGTCACTTGTATGTACAAGCCGAAAATGGAATCTTGCCAGAAAACCCATAGTTTTCCTGTCTGCGAATGACGTGGTAACACTGCAATAAATCCATCATCTGCCATGGGCTCTTGAAGACATGATAAGAGAATATTTTCCGAAGGGGAATCAGGAAGCAACTGTATTTTCTGTAAAACAGCATCAGAAATCAGCAGTAAAGTGGATGGAGGGTCTTGAACAGGAAGCTCTTAACCGATGAGTGACCAATATCTCCCGCATCTTCTGATTCATTTATGGGTGAAAAATCAGCATCTGCACCCAATCTAGAAATATCTTGCGCATGACTGAGAGGAGGTTCTGGTTCTTACTGCCGAGCAATATGGATGGTATCCTCACGGAACTTCAACGTGACTGGTTCTGCAAAGAATGATTGACTTGGCGGCTGAGGCTTCTTTGGTGTCCATCTTGTTGCAGGCTTGGGGGCGGGACGGCTGGAGGTGACGATGATTTACAGGAGCCTGTAGGATGTCCAAGTCGACGGCATGTATCAAAAAACATAGGCAGATCCTCATAAATTATATGTTGCGACAAGAGCCTTTGCTTCGCCTGCACATAGATCTTCTTTCGTAAATCCTGCGAAACATCGACTTCCACAAACACACGAGCCACTGATGGACGCAAACCATCAGATGTTGCTATATCTAATTTGATAGGTGCACCAATAGTACGTACGATCTCAAAAAGAGCCGCCTTATGATGAAGATGAACTGGCAAACCCGGCAACGCAATCCAAACTGGAACTATAGGAACATCCGCAGAGGGATCAAAGTCTACTGCCCATTTGGTTACACGCATATGACATCTAGAAATACTCCATGATCGACGATAAAAGCATCTAATATAATCTTGTTCATGCCAAAAATTCAAAAGAACATGTGATTGATCAATCAAAATAATGCGTAAATCATTCTTGAATCTGATCTTATCAAAAACATCACGAATGACCTTCAATGGGGGGGCGGCCATACCAAAATGTGCCGACCAAAGAGAAATGGGA